>AWOL01S0031815.1:48008-66229 GCA_000715115.1 Nicotiana otophora
TATATATACACACTCATGATTGGCTAATTTGAAAGTAAAAAATATGTGTGTTTATTGAAATAGTTGAAATAGCTGAGTAGTTAATTTGTAGTCACTTAACTTTTCATGAGCTGGAGTGTAATATTTGAAAATTTTACTTTAAACTGCTTTGTTTAGGACAAAAGTTGCTTAAAAGTTAGTCATGGGACAAACTGATCTCCATTACTACTACAAGTTTGTGTTTAAATTCAAATGCCCGTAGTCCAAAAAACAATTCTGAATTCATAATAGTTTCTCTTAAATTCTTCTTCAAAAGGGCCTCATGACTACTTTTTGGCATAGGCTGAAGATAGGAAGGGACCCCATTTCATTGGACATGATTTAATACCTAATCTATTGAACTGATATGGTTTGGATTTGTGTAAAAAAAAAAGACAACTCCTTGCATGTGCTATTGTTTCAATTTGCTTTGCAATCTCTCCAGGCCAGCAGTATGGTCATAATAATTAGACAACCATAACATTCATATATACCTACTTATTATTATTGTTATGTTATGTGACACTCCAATAGAGTATTTCAATCATAAGTCGACATTAACTAACCAAAACTGTCCATTTAACAGAATCAATTTTCTTCATTGCTATTGATATGATCCTAAGATGTAGGGCCACTTGCAACCTTCTGTATCAAAAACATATAAAATAACCTAGTCTAGATATCTTATACCACGGAATCTACTCCATAGAAGGTTACATGTTATTTTGCTCATAAAATAATTCACATAAGATTCTGTAAGCCGAATAAAGATCGGGGGATCATAATATTTTTCTTTCTTCCATTAATTTATTGCAAGGGCATATTTTATTCATCTATCTCAAGACTAATGTGAAATAAGTAAAAAAAAGAGCTAAAACGATGAACAAATTAAATGGTTAAGATTAAGAATGTGGTAAATTTATTGATTTTACCATCCTCAAAACCAATCAATAAAGATTTTGATGGTAGAGTGACTAAAGTATAGCTGATAAGACTAAACTGTCAAACACTCAATTCGAGTCAAAGTATGAACGGCCCAGACATAGGTATTTGGATGGTGGTCTAGCAATTAATAAAGTAGTTAAAGTCATGAAAAGTTAGGATTTAACTTAGAGCAAACAAAATTAACATGAAGTAATTTGTAATTTTAATCTATCTAAGCTTCCGAGGAGATATGTGCCGAGTCAAAATGGGCTTGGCCTCATAGCCCAACCCAACCCGCTACTTGGGTAGGGTTGATTTAGAAGTTTTGAGCTCATTTAAAATTGAGGCTTATAAGCCCGACTCAATTCAGCCCGTTGGCCCTTGAGGCTTGATCGAGATTGGGTCTGGCCAGCCCGTGGGCCAAAAATTAATTAAATTTAAATTAATTAACTATTAAATATTTAATATTTAAAAAAAGTAAAAACTAAAAAAATCTTAACTATAATCCTCATTCCCCACCCCTAGATTATTCATTTACCCTT
Source organism: Nicotiana otophora (assembly GCA_000715115.1). Lineage (NCBI taxonomy): Eukaryota > Viridiplantae > Streptophyta > Magnoliopsida > Solanales > Solanaceae > Nicotiana > Nicotiana otophora. Next base: position 49,493 of record AWOL01S0031815.1, read on the forward strand.
CCATATCAACTAGAATTTAGATTTTTGACATGCATGTAATATGACAAAATTAGTTTTTCTTTTGCTTAATTAATAACGAACTCGAAAAGTTTTAGGTGGCCAATAATAATCTTTTATCAAAAGAAAATATTACTTTAAGTGGCCAATGATAAGTTTGAATTACTTTAATATATTATTAATATTTAAAATGCTCTTCAGTATAGAAAAATATCAATTTTAAATACAAAAAAAAAAAATTGACCACTAGCAAATTTCAAGAATTTTAAAATTTTTATGGACTATAATGATGAAATCAGCAAATGATGTTAATCCTAAATTAAAAAACCTCAACATATAAACTTATTGACGCAATTCCTGAATCTAAGGAAAATGAAAGAAAAGTATTAAGAAAATATTCATTTAACTTTAAAAAGGAAGAGCTAGAGATATAGAGAATTTGCATTTCAATTACGAGATTCCTCGTCAAATATAAAGTTTTTTGTACGCTCTAAGCAAACAAAAGTCGTTTACATGATTAATCGACTATGTCACGAAAAAATATTTAAGGATTTAAAAAAAAAAAAAAAATTCTAAAACAAATTGAAGGGTCGGCCCGTCCTAACCCGCGGCCCTTTTAGGATTGGGTTGGGTTGGGCTAGCTATTTTAAAGCTCATTCATATGGCGGGCCGGCCCGTCCTAACCCACCAAAATGAAAAACTCACGAGGCTTGGGTTGAGTTGGGCTGGCCCGGCCTGTTTTGACAGCTCTAGTGCCGCTAGGAGCTACTTGGTTCGATAATTGAAATGTATACAAACTAAACTAAACGATACCATTATATAAAAAATGCAGGCTAGACATATGTGTCTAGGGAATTAAGATCCATTAAATCAAATTAGAACAGAGTGCCTGAGAGCAATTGAATATCGACCATGTCGTAAAAGAATCTCTACTACGAAGACTCGTAACATTATGTCATTAAATATTTAAACTTGTAGAAAGTTTTACTACTACTAAATATATATTTATAGTAGTACCAACTAATGGTGTAAATACCGAAGGTGTAAATATGAAGGAAAAAAAATTAGTAACAAAGGAAAAAAAACGTTGAGATAATGATGCTCTGTGGGCCTCCAAAAGAGAAGAAGGGCCAAAATGCTAAACCGTTGTTAGTACCCTGTTCATCTTCATGCAGAATTTTGTTTGTAAATTTGTAGTCCTTATTTATATACAGAATTCCACGTACCAAAAACCATATGGTAAATAAAATTGACCAAAAACAAAACGAAATGAAGAAAATTGAAGACAAATACAATGGAGATCTAATAAACATGAAATTGTATTGCAAAATTTCCAGTTCCTTCTAAAACAGTCGCACAATTGTTATTTCATTACAATTCATATCCATAAGAAATGAAACTATTTTTGTCATTTACTTACTTGAAATTCCTTCATACAGTACTCAATACTGCCTTGTAATATTCTGAATACTCAAAAATAGAAACTAAAAAAGAAAAAAGCAAATAAAAAAAAATGAAATCTCAACCTCTGTACAAAGGCGACCGTTTCGATTGACGGAAGACTTTCATTGGACTTGGAAAATGCCATCCTTTCGACTTCGACGGCGACTCACCGGCGCCGGAAACTGACGTTATCGCCACACTCATTGATCTTGATCTATTCATCATCCTCGCAAAATCATCAATTCTACTATCACTAAATTCGTTAATAATATTGACATGATGAATGTTCGTTTTCGCATTCGCTTTTCCTTTCACTTCTTCCTTCTTTAATTCTCCGCTTCTCTTACTCTTACTCAACTTGAAAACCGACCAAACCGACGGCGTTTTGATAATCTTGTCGTTACAAATCGGCGGCTGATTTCTCCGGGCGGCGGAATTTTTGTCTCGCGATCGGAGGAACGGAATTCCGACGGATCTTGATCTCTGGAACGCCGGCTCACTTTCTATAAGCTTCGAAACTCGTGCGACGGAGCCAATTCCTTCGCAACCACCACCTCCTCCTCTGCCGCCGCCGCCGCTACGACCGGAGGATGAGGAGAAGAGAGAAAACGAAGAGGAAGCGGAGGAAGAAGACGACGACGCAGAGGCGTAGCATGCACAGGGGCGTACGTTAGCACAGTCAGGGCAAAGAATGACGAGCCTGTCCTTGAGACAAACCGGGCAAACTCCATTCCTCCGTCGCTTCGAAGGGTGTTTTGGACATCTCCACACTTCTTCTTCATCTAAATAAAACGCCATCATAATAAGCTATATATGCTGTGAATTTCTCTCTATTCTTGATAACTTGTTCTTTCTTCTTCTTGTTTGCTCTATCTTAGATTGTTTATAAAGGCTGCTTAAAAAGGGGGAGACAATAACTTAACCATGGTTAAGCTTATTCCAGGATAAGATTTAACCACGGATAACTAGGCTTTTCGGGCAAATGTTGGTAGACCAAACAACGTGTTTTTGCCCTAGTAAATAATTAAGATATATTAACTCTGCCCATAATAGTGGAAATTATTTACGAGAATGCCAAATTATTTAATGAAAACAAGTAAATAGTCATGCGTTTCACATACAGGATTTGACTAATGTGGTAAGTAGGTAACGAAATGTGGGCTCCCGAAAGCCGAAAGAATTTAGTATGGGTTTTTTTATAGTACAAACTGGAAAAGGAGAGGTCTTAGTTTGGGTGTGGTCGTGTGGATGCTTGTTTGACCTTTGGATTGCTGTGGTAAAAATAAGAATTGTAAATAAAGTTTAATAAGACATATTGACTTATTCGTATAGGGTTTACTTTTAGCACAAAAATAGTTATACAATCAAGTTATCTATAATATAATCACAGAGAAAATTATTATGATAATTATTAGCTGATAACCCAATAAAAATGGTAATTAACTAATCTGCTACAACAATGATATTCTTGAATAATCTCTAAAATGTTTATATACAACTTAATTCCACACAGAAAATATTGAATTAATATTCAAAAGAGCATCTCAAGAAAATGACACTACTATTGATAAGGAGTCAATAATATTTTTCATCACGATTACATTTTTTTAATATGTAAATTATATTTCAAACAGAATAAGGAGAAAACAAATTCAGAAATTCTCAGCAAAAACTCGTTTGCCGAATCTCGTTATTTTCTTTGAAGCGAAAGTAATATTGATTAACTATCCCATTATCGTGTTTTATTTTGCTTTTTATCTTGGTGCCAAAACTAGAGCTGTGTATAATTTGGTAAATACCGAATTATCATATCGAAATCGAAAATTTTGATATTTTGTATTCGATTTTTTGGTATTCGGTATGGTATTTGATTTATATTTTTAAAAAAATATGGTATTAGGTATGGTATTTTGTATTTTAAAATTAAATACCGAAATACCGATACCGTACCGAAATATATATTATATTACACAAAACATATATTATTAATTATAATATAAATATAAAAAATCTAAAATTTTACTTTCCTTTATTCTCTAAGTTCATCAATTAACTCTAAGCAAGTAAGAAGATATTTTTAATGATCAAAGTTATTCCTTTATGTACGATTTTCTCTATCTAGGTTGACGTTTGCTGGTTTTGGACAAAACTTTTGTCAACAAATATTTTTAGTTTTGTATTTTTGAGTACTTTAATTGAGAATATTATAGTTTATGACTCTATGTATTTGTTAGTATTCAAACCGAATAAATCGAAGTTACCGAATCGAATAATATAAGGCCCCGTAAACTTTTACCTAAGATCCGGGGTTTCGTCGTGCCATCGCGGTTCGGACTTTTTAGGTTGAACAGTGCGTTGGGGAGTTGAAAAACATTTAGAAATACATGACATTTTCTGCGGTCCATTCTGCGGTCGCAGAACTGATCTGCGGACCGCATATCTGCCACAGACCGAGCCAGAAGTTTGGGCAAAACTTTTGGACCATTATGCGACCGCATAATCATTTTGCGGGCCGCATCATCCCTCGCAGATCCAACACAAAAAATTCCGGAGGAACGTTCTGCGGCCGTAGAATACGTCTGCGGACCGCAGACCGATCGCAGAGTGAGGCAGGGGTGCCCAGTTCCGGAGATAGACCGCAAAAGCATTATGCGGTCGCATATGCGACTGCAGACCTGCATCGGTGCTTCATTTTTTTTAATTTTTGAACCCGACCCCATTCTTATAAAACAGCCTTGGGGATTATTTTAAAAGGAAAAACATATATTTCTAGAGAGAGGGAGTGCCATAGAGTGAGATGGGAAATTCCTAAGCTCATCATTCATCAATTCTTGCTCAAAGTTGAAGAATTTGCAAGAAGAATTCACTAGGACTTCATCCTAGAGGTAAGGTTCTACTCCATAGCCCTCAATTTCGTGATTTTAACTGAAAATAGGTAATAAGCCAAGCAATTCTTGGGTGTGGGAGTTGTTTATTTTACATGCATATACCATCAAGGGTAGTGGGAAGATTGTTGAGCTCTTTTGGGTAAACTTTAAATAGTGGGTGAAAGAATCCACCATAGGAGGGTAAACTTTGAATAGTGGACCTTGAAACCTTAATGCACACCTAGCGTTTGATAAAATACTCAAGTAAGCTGGAACTATGAACTCTTTCCTAATTTGTGTTCAATGTTGCTATATCTCTAAATAGATCGAAGTGGCTAAGATTTTTGGAATATTGTAGTAATTTAAAAAGCTCGAGGCAAGGTATGTTGGCTAAACTCTTCTCTTAGAATTGAACCCCACAATATCCTTGTAAGTCCCGTGTTGCTCATTATAAATTAATTATTTCGAATAAGCCTTGTATTGAAAGATATATGTGTTCAATTGTATTCCAAATGTTCTTGTTATGTTGAGTTACTGCTTGAGAAGGTGATTAAGCATGGGCTGTGTGTTAATATGTTATGATTTGAAAACGTGATTCTAATGAAAACTAGCATATCGAATTGTGTAAGAAATCACATGTGCCTAAGACCATTAATTTGGTTAGTTGCTCAAATGTGTATTTAAAGTCTTGAATAGAAATATTTGTTGTTGACGATCCGTGATGATGTTTGAAAGTGAAACAACAAGTATAGAATATGAAATACGACCAACGTGCCAAGGATGATATTGCGTCATGGCCAATTGTTACACCCCATATTCTTTTACGTGAAAGTACGTCGTAAGTCAATTGATGTAAGCTTGAAAATGAGATCCTCTTTGAAAGTATATAAAGTGATTTAGTGATGTTATGTCCCATTTTCGCAAGCCTTTAAGAGTTATTATTCGGAGACAAATGTTTCTAAGGGTACATGTTATACCACGTACTTCAGACGTCACTGTCATTATAGATTTATCTAATGTAATCTCAAAAAGGACGAAATCCTTCTACAAGGATAAGAAAAGTTTACCGAAATCTTAAGTAAGTTAAGATGAATATGAAACTTGTTAATCATAATTTAAATGATTTTAAAGTCATGATATGACTATATATGATGTTTGAATATGAAATATAAAGTTTGGGAAAAATCGAATTTAAGTTGTGGAAAACAAAACCGACTAAGGAATTGCCTTGTAATGAAGCTTTTTGAGCAAGACATTTCATACGTTTTATGATGTCTTTTGGGACATATTATTTACCAAATTGAAGGTCTTTGAGTCTAGTTTCTAATGCATTTAACTATTCATCAATATAATATAGGAGTAGAGAGATATTCGTATTTTTGCGAGACTGCACAAGCAGCACCCATGGGACCCACAAAGTCGGGAAAACATTCCAGCTTGTATTAAAGTCAATTCTCCGTCGTTTTAACTCACTTTTCTGGTCCAAAACAGTTTCTAAATGCTCCTAAATTCTATCTAATGGTTCCTCCATGATTCTAGGGTGAGAACCTAAGATGAAAACATGAAACCAACGCTAGAAATCTCGTGGTGCTTGCTAGATCATAGTTCTTCGTCTTGTAACTGTTTTGGAGGGTTCTTTAAAGGTAAGTAACCTCAGATTTTGTATTGTTCTTATTGATTAAGGTAATTATTAGTCCCTCCTTCATATATATTAGATTTTCAAGGCGAACTACAAGTGTTTACACACCAAATTGAACACCAAAAGTTGATTCAAGAAGAGAATACAACACTTATAATGTTGTGGTGTTATTGAGGATAGTTGTGGGTTGTGCTTGGCTGAAATTTCATGTTGTTTATACTATTTAAGGTGAGTATAAAATCCTACTACATGTACTTGAAGTTGTTTGTATGTTGGTTGCATTATTTGAGCAAAATGCTACAAGAGGAGACTTGAAATAGTTTGAGATGTTATGGGTTTTAATGGACTGTTTTGGAAAGGTTGTTTCCATGAACGATAAATGGCTGGAAAATGGGGAAAATAACTTGATTATGATATGATTTCTGTTGTTATGCATGTCTATATGTTTATCAAGTGAATTGGTGAAAGAAGCATACGAAACTTGAGATTGAAAGTGAAGATTAGCTTAAGTCACTTCTATGGTATTGTATTGCCATTGAGGGCTATTGTGAGCTAAGTTGAGATAGGGTTTCGAGTTTTAGCTGTTGTCCAAGGTATGTATAACATCTTCATGATTGTGCCTAATGTTAATCTTGTGCTGGTTGTGCTGTTTGAGTGAAAAATCATAAGATAGCACTTGAAAGAACATGGGATATGGTTGTCTTTTTTGTTGGACTGTTTGGTGGCTAAATATATGGTTTGTGGTGGCTGGAAATTATGATAAATAATTTGATAATATGTTGGCTGCTGTTGTTAAGCTTTTTTAGGTGTTAATTAAGTTAGTTGAAGAAGAAAAGATGAAAAACAAGTGATTGACGATAAAAATTAAGGTGCTAGATGTATGGGGATGTTTTGGAAGGCATTTTGTAGATGTTCTGAACTAGAAATAATATAGTACATATAAGTATGATGTTCTGAAGGTTGTAAACTAATTTATGGAATAATAGTTGGATTCAATTTATATCTTGTTATGAGTAAAAACGAGCTTGCCGCTCAATATGATTGTTAAGATAATCAGAGAAACTTATATTGGATTATATTGTTATTGTTGTTGTTGTTGGTTATAGTTGTTGTTGTTGGGATGTTGATGACCCTTAGTGGTCTTTGAGATGTATTAAAAATAGGGGAGTTGCTTCCCGATTTTCCTTAAGCCATACGACTAGCCAAATACGATGGTACGACATTATATGTTAACGGCAATATCATTTCACTTGTTGTAGATGCAAGAAGCTGTGTTGAGCTTGGTTGAGTAATAAGGAAGAGATCATACAGATATGTTAAGGTTATCCCTTCTTTCCTTTTGGCATGATCCATATGATGCAACGAAACGAGCAAGCACACAACTTTCACAAATGATTCTATTCTTAGAAGTACTAGGGGTGCCTATGTTCTTGATTTTCCATATGTCTTATTATTCTATCGTTTGTTCATGGGTATCAGAAAATACGTAAGTTGATAAAGTTTATTTCATGATATTAACCGAAGGCATATTGATCTCATGACATTTCAAGAGATCTTATTGACTTATTTCATTATGTATTGCATTCATTTATACATGTATATTGACCCATGACTAGATGGCGTTATATACGCATATAGTATATGTATATAGGGTATGGAAAAAGGTTATGGCGTTATATACGCACCACCACCTGATCAGCTGGTCTACGTTGATGATTTCACCCACAGAGGCCGAGATGATATGATTCCCTCAGAGGCTTAATGATGTTATGTACGCACATACCTATGCATGATGTGACATTTATACGCATATGCATGACATTATAAATGTTGCATGATTCACATAGCTATTCAGACTTAGAGGTTGAGTTCTTTACTCTATGTTTCTTTCATGTGTTTTATATACTACTTTCATGCCTTACATACTCGGTACTTTATTTGTACCGACGTCTCTTTTGCCTGGGGATGCTGCATTTCATGCGTAGGTCCCGATAGACAGGTTGAGAATTCTCCTAGAAGGCTATCAGCTCAGCAGAAGGTGTTGGTGCACTCCACTTGCTCCGGAGTTGCCTATCTGGTCAGTATGATTTGGGCATATATTGATTGGTATGGCGGGGTCATATCTCGAACTTTATGATATTTATGTACTCGTAGATGCTTGTAGACGGATGTCATATATATGGATACTTGTATGGCCTTGTTGGCCTATGTTTTGAGTATGCACATGATCATGTCGGCCTTATAGGCCCGTATGTCACATGCATAAGCTTCTATATCATGTTGGGTCATCCCGTGTCGAGCATTCTCTTATTTTTAATTCTAGTTATCTCATGACGGCCTTTCCGGTTCATTTACCCATGATAGTATGATAAGAAGGATACGTTACATTGGTACTCGGTTGAGTTAGGCGCCGGGTGCCCGTCGCGGCCCTATGGTTTGAGTTGTGAAAAAAGTGGTATCAGAGCAGTTCTGTCCTAGAGAGTTTACAAGTCGTGTCTAGTAGAGTCTTGTTTATGGGTGTGTTGTGCACCACACTTATAAGCAGGAGGCTATAGGGCATTTAGGAATGTCACTCTTTCTTCTTACTCTAGATCGTGTGGTAGAGCTCAGTTGTAAGAATTCAAACTCCTTAATTCTATTTTATTCGTAATACAATGATAACTACATCCAGAAAGACAATTGGTAAGAGATTGAATGTGGTTGTGGAAGAGTTGATTCAGAGGAACTCGATTTTGCATCATGCTTATGATGAGTAAATGTAAGGTTTTTAGCAGATCATGTATGTACTAAGATGTGTAAGCTTCTTGATAAGGAACCCTAAGGCATGAATATCTATCCACCCGTATGGTATAAAGCAACGAGAGAATCAGAATGTAGATACAAGTTTCAACAAGTAAAAGAAGCAACATGAAGAAGGGCACGAGGTACCTAGTTAATGAAGATTATCAGTATTTGCAATTCAGACAGAGAAATACAAGCATTATGAGTTACTTTCAATAGTAATAGAGTTATATACAATTGGCCACACTCATCTTAATTATGCCCTATGGGAGCCAACATATATAGTTTAAGAGAACGATAGGATATCAGGATCTAGCTGGGGTTAGAATAACCCAAAAATGGTGGATGGATTGTTATCATTAGCTAATATTTCCGAAGATAGTGTAAATGTGGTAATAGATTTCCTTGTGAGATACCCAGATGGTGAACTCTAGAATAGTACAGTCAGATATGAATACTAGAATGTTCAGAAATTTTAGAAGATTGGATAGTGAAATCCTAGAAGGGATAAATATTTACCTTAGTATGATTCCCGTCCCTAGAAAAAAGAGGGAGAGAGAATGTTAGGTGTCCCGAAGAGCCACTGAGATGAAGCAAGGGGAGCTAAAAGTGAAAGAATATTTTGTTGAAGTTTTCAGAATAAAGGGATAGACAGAAATATTAGCTGGAGAATAAGAAGATCGTAAATAAAGTATTATGAGTAAGATATGATAAATGGGTGATAACGGTAAATCAAAATATGACAGAATGATAGAGTCTATTGTCAAGTGAAGGAAAAGAAAAGAGGAGACAGGCCTTGAGACAATACAAGAGTATGAGCCCTAAAGTCATATTCCCATTTTGAGCAATGAGTTGGTGAGTACAACATGATTACCAGAAGGAAAAGTTAGACCCCCGGAGTAAGAGAAATCAGTATGGGCTACTGAACAAGATAAACTGAACATGAATTAGGGATCAGAAGATTTGATAATAGTCGGCATTGTGAGAATTTCAGAGATCGTGTTCCGACAATAATAGAATGGACAACAAAAGAATAACCTTTAAAGGTCATTCAGGAAGATGCTTCCCTAAAACAAGCGCTGTGAGCAGAGTTAAGCTTAAGGGACTAAGTGTGCCAGTTACACTAGGTGTCACCCTCGTGCAAAAGAAATTCAGTTATTCTTGGTATAGAAGGGTTACCGCAAGGCGAGTAAGATATCAGTAAATATGTGAAAAGATGCCAAAGGTGAAGAGGTAACTATGAAATAGTAAAAAAAGAATGCGGTAAAAAGGTGAAAGAAATGAGATTGCATTTATTCAGATCCTACAGATATGATACGACTCCAGAACGTTATGCAAGCATGACGCCGGGGAGAGGCAGTAATTGTTCCGCACCAGATGATGCTAATAAATAATTTGGAATGAATACTCGATACATAAGGATCCAGTACGAGAGGTAAGTTAAGATAAAGAACATAACCCAAGAGGGGTTTATGCAGAATATAGATATGAGAATGGACCAACGAGTAGTCTGTAGTGCATTCAGGAAGAGTCTAGTTATGGCTAGACCAGAGGATACAAATAAATCAGTAGATTGTGCAAGATAAATGTAGTGAAACCCAACATAGTGAATTCAGTCTCGTAGATATGATACCGTAACCCTTGAAAAATATTCAAATAGGAGTTGGGGTAATTATAGGTACCATATAAGTATTATGGAAATAAAAGAAAGTGCCACTAGGAAGACAGTCAAAAATTTCATTTCAGAAGCCACCCTTCGAGCACAAGGGTGCGGAGGTAAGTAACGAAGGATAATTATAGGCGAGTAAGAATATCAAAAATTCTTTCGAGTATACAATGTATTAAGATTGCAGCTTTATAGGAGTCAAAGGGTCCCCCCTAAGTCTACAAAGAAAGACTAGCTGAGGAAATCAACTTAAGCATAGTGACATAAAGAAGAAATGGTCTTGTAACAATAATCTCACTACAATATTGTATGCACTCCAAAAGAAAGTAGCACCTATTGTCGCTAATGAACGGGAAGAAAAAAAAAATCAAAAGTTATATTTGCGATTATATGAGTTACTGGATATTCCAGTATTCGTGGGCACTAATGTAAGCCAAGCATTCATGCAGCAAGTGGCAGAACGACAAGGAAAAGCAATTGCTTATGTTAAAAGGAAACTGAGAAGGCACGAAAGGAAACCAATTGTGCTAGCAAGTTAAAGTAAGGTTGCAAGTAGTATGAATATCTATGTGTAGGTCGCAAGCTAAAGTATCATAGAGCTACAAGGTTTTAGGTAGATAGGAGTAAGGATAAGAAAAGATGAGTGACTAGGTGATAAGAATAGGTAAGCCTTGGGATTAAGCCATCAAAACAAGATAACTGATGGTTTCCGAAAGTTACTTAAAGCTCGGTACAGCCTGACTAAACTCAGAGAAGTCGAAGACTAAGAGTAATTAGAAGAGATGAAATGCTGCCCTGATAGTAGAATAAGGGTGTAATGGTGATAGATAAGATGATGACCTTTAGGCCTTTAATTGAGTGATGATTTTAAAAAATATGGATTTCATGAATTGCACGTGACTGGAATATCCCCATAAGATGAATCACGTTGGGATGCCATGAAATACGGTTATTGAAGTATAGTATTTTCCCTAGGTGGATCAGGAAAATCACTTCAGATGTTCCCCAATGAGACGTGAGCCCTAGTGACAATGTATTACGTAAGAGGTCTCAAGTTATCAGTGGTAGATATAGATCAACATTAAGGTGAATCAACAATAGATGGATAAAAAGTCCAAAGTATAAGAGGAGGTTATGATGCCATTCTTTAGATGAACAGTAATAAGGAAGCATTAAAGGACTTAGATTTATACATATGGGATAAGCAATGAGAGAGTAACCTGGAGTTGGGTAGCAGATCTCGGTAATAATAAACCAAAGTAAGTGTTATAGTACGGTATGACCTACCTAGATGCATTAAAGCCACAATGACAGATAACCAAGGCTAAGAAACAAAATATAGCAATAGTGGTATATTCTACAAAGTACCAAGCGAAGAACTTCAGTATACCTATAGATGCCCAGAGAGACAGCTTGTCGTAGTCCTGTATATGTTCACAAAGTGAGACCTAGAGATTGGCCTAAAGCTGGAGAAAAATGAGAGAAGAGTCGCATAGGCGCACATACAAGGAAAAAGTCATACGGACTGCATGATAGAAGGTAGCAATAGTTACGAGATTGGAAGAATTCTGACCACGAGTCGTGGCGTGAGAAAGAGGCCTAAAGGAGGGAATGCCCTGGCCTTTGAGTTTATTTATAGAACAGTTGCCTAGATGGAAAAGGACAATATTAAGTATTCATAAGAGCCATAGGTTATGACAATGATAAACATATCAGTCAACATTCTAGGTCGAATGTTTCAAAGGGGGGAATGATGTTACACCCCATGTTTTTGTACGTGAAAGTACGTCGTAAGTCAATTGATGTAAGCTTGAAAATGAGATCATTTTTGAAAGTATATAAAGTGATTTAATGATGTTACGTCCCATTTTTCCAAGCCTTTAAGATTTATCATTTGGGGACAAATATTTCTAAGAGGACATGTTGTTACACCATGTACTTCAGACGTCACTGTCATTATAGGATTATGTAATGTAAGCTCAAAAAGGACGAAATCCTTCTACAAGGATAAGAAAGGTTTATCGAAGTCTTGAGTAAGTTAAGATGAATATGAGACTTGTTAATCATGATTTAAATGAGTTTAAAGTCATGATATGACTATATATGATGTTTGGATATAAAATATAATGTTTGGGAAAAATCGAATTTAAGTTATAGAAAAGAAACAGACTAAGGAATTGCCTTGTAATAAAGAAATCTGAGCGATACATTTCGTAAGCCTTATAATGTCTTTTAGGGACATATTATATACAAAATTTAATGTCTTTGAGTCTAGTTTCTAACGCATTTAACCGTTCATCGATATAATATCGGAGTAGAGAGATATTCGTATTTTTGCGAGACAGCGCAAGCAGCACCCATGGAACCCACAAAGTCGGGGAAACGTTCCAGCTTGTATTAAAGTCAATTCTCCGTCGTTTTAACTCATTTTTCAGGTCCAAACCAGTTCCTAAATGCTCTCCAGTGGTTCCTCCATGATTCTAGGGTGAGAACCTAAGATGAAAATATGAAACCAACGCTAAAAATCCCGTGGTGCTTGTTAGATCGTAGTTCTTTGTCTTGTAGCTGTTTTGGAGGGTTCTTCAAAGGTAAGCAACCTCTGATTTTATGTTGTTCTTGTTGATTAAGGTAATAATCAGTCCCTCCATCATATATATTAGATTTGCAAGGCGAACTACAAGTGTTTACACACCAACGTGAACACCAAAAGTTTATTCAAGAAGAGAATACAACACTTATAGTGTTGTGGTGTTATTGAGGATAGTTGTGGGCTGTGATTGGCTGCAATTTCGTGTTGTTTCTACTATTTAAGGTGATTATAAAATCCTACTACATGTACTTGAAGTTCTTTGTATGTTGGTTGCATTATTTGAGCAAAATGCTACAAGAGGAGACTTGAAATAGTTTGAGATGTTATGGGTTTTAATGGACTGTTTTGAAAAGGTTGTTTCCATGAACTATAAATGGCTGTAAAATGGGGAAAATAACTTGATTATGATATGGTTTCTATTGTTATGCATGTCTATATGTTTATCAAGTGAATTGGTGAAAGAAGCATACGAAACTTGAGATTGGAAGTGAAGATTAGCTTAAGTCACTTCTATGGTGTTGTATTGCCATTGAGGGCTATTTTGAGCTAAGTTGAGATAGGGTTTTGAGTTGTAGCTGCTGTCCAAGGTATGTATAACATCTTCATGATTGTGCCTAATGTTAATCTTGTGCTGGTTGTGTTGTTTGAGTGAAAAATCATAAGATAGCACTTGAAAGAACATGGGATATGGTTGTCTTTTTTGTTGGACTGTTTGGTGGCTAAATATATGGTTTGTGGTGGCTGGAAATTATGATAAATAATTTGATAATATGTTGGCTGCTGTTGTTAAGCTTTTTTAGGTGTTAATTAAGTTAGTTGAAGAAGAAAAGATGAAAAACAAGTGATTGACGATAAAAATTAAGGTGCTAGATGTATGGGGATGTTTTGGAAGGCATTTTGTAGATGTTTTGAACTAGAAATAATATAGTACATATAAGTATGATGTTCTGAAGGTTGTAAACTAATTTATGGAATAATAGTTGGATTCAATTTATATCTTGTTATGAGTAAAAACGAGCTTGCCGCTCAATATGATTGTTAAGATAATCAGAGAAACTCATATTGGATTATATTGTTNAGTCACTTCTATGGTGTTGTATTGCCATTGAGGGCTATTTTGAGCTAAGTTGAGATAGGGTTTTGAGTTGTAGCTGCTGTCCAAGGTATGTATAACATCTTCATGATTGTGCCTAATGTTAATCTTGTGCTGGTTGTGTTGTTTGAGTGAAAAATCATAAGATAGCACTTGAAAGAACATGGGATATGGTTGTCTTTTTTGTTGGACTGTTTGGTGGCTAAATATATGGTTTGTGGTGGCTGGAAATTATGATAAATAATTTGATAATATGTTGGCTGCTGTTGTTAAGCTTTTTTAGGTGTTAATTAAGTTAGTTGAAGAAGAAAAGATGAAAAACAAGTGATTGACGATAAAAATTAAGGTGCTAGATGTATGGGGATGTTTTGGAAGGCATTTTGTAGATGTTTTGAACTAGAAATAATATAGTACATATAAGTATGATGTTCTGAAGGTTGTAAACTAATTTATGGAATAATAGTTGGATTCAATTTATATCTTGTTATGAGTAAAAACGAGCTTGCCGCTCAATATGATTGTTAAGATAATCAGAGAAAATCATATTGGATTATATTGTTGTTGTTGCTGTTGTTGGTTATAGTTGTTGTTGTTGGGATGTTGATGACCCTTAGTGGTCTTTGGGATGTATTAAAAAAAGGGGAGTTGCTGCCCGATTTTCCTTAAGCTATATGGCTAGCCAAATACGATGGTACGACATTATATGTTAACGACAATATCATTTCACTTGTTGTAGATACAAGAAGTTGTGTTGAGCTTGGTTGAGTAATAAGGAAGAGATCATACAAATATGTTAAGGTTATCCCTTCTTTCCTTTTGGCATGATCCATATGATGCAACAAAACGAGCTAGCATGCAACTTTCACAAATGATTCTATTCTTAGAAGTACTAGGGGTGCCTATGTTCTTGATTCCCCATATGTTTTATTATTTTATCGTCTGTTCATGGGTATCAAAAAATACGTAAGTTGATAAAGTTTATTTCATGATATTAACCGAAGGCATATTGATCTCATGACATTCCGAGAGATCTTATTGACTTATTTTATTATGCATTGCATTCATTTATACATGTATATTGACCCATGCCAGATGGCATTATATACGCGTATAGTATATGTATATAGGGTATGGGGAAAGGTTATGGCGTTATATATGCACCATCACCTAATCAGCTGGTCTACATTTATGATTTCGTCCACAGAGACCGAGATGATATGATGGGATACCCTAAGAGGCTTAATGATATTATGTACGCACATACCTATGCATAATGCGACATTTATATGCATATGCATGACATTATAAATGTTTCATGATTGACAGATCTATTCAGACTTACAGGTTGATTTCTTTACTCCATGTTTCTTTTATGTGTTTTATATACTGCTTTCATGCCTTACATACTCGGTACTTTATTTGTACTGACGTCCCTTTTGCCTGGGGACGCTGCATTTCATGCCCGTAGGTCTCGATAGGCAGGTTGAGAATCCTCCTAGAAGGGTATCAGCTCAGCAAAAGGTGTCGGTGCACTCCACTTGCTTCGGAGTTGCCTATCTGGTCAGTATGATTGGGGCATGTATTGATTGGTATGGCGGGGCCATATCTCGAACTTTATGATATTTATGTACTCGTAGAGGCTTGTAGACAGATGTCATGTATATGAATACTTATATGGCCTTGTCAGTAACACCCCGAAAAATTTCGAAGTACTTAAGTGTAAAGCCCGGTAAAATATGCAAGGAAAATAATGTTTCATGGTGCCGGACTAGGATTACGTGTTTGAGGATTGTAGAAATTCTGCCTCGGACTATTTGGGTTAAACAATGCACCGGAAAGTAAAGGAAACTTTTTGACGGAAAAAAGCATTTTTGCGGTCTATTATGCGACCACAGAACCTCTGCGGACCGCATAATGGCCGTAGAGTGAGGCAGTTAATTGGGTCAGTTGGAAGCAACTATGCGGTCGACTATGTACCCGCATAACAGTTATACGGTGCATTATGCGATCACATAACAGTTATGTGGACCGCATAGTGACCGCATACACACGCAGTTCTTTTGGCTATTTTGTAACCAAACTATGAGACCGATATGCGGTCCGCATATCGGTTATGCGATCGCATACCTTGTTCCGGAGCTTTATTTTTTGGTTTTTAAAACCCGACCCTATTTCGTTAAATACACTCGTTGGGCTATTTTTGAGACATAATCTAATATTTTAGAGTGAGAGAGAGTGCCCTAGAGTGAGAAGGTGTTCTTCAATAATTTTTCTTGAATTCTTGTTCAAGTTTTGGAAGATTAAGAAGGGAAGCTCACTAGGTCTTCATCCTAGAGGTAAGATTCTACACCCTAAACTCTAATTTCGAAATCTTCTGAAAATGGGTAACTAGCAAGATAATTTTTGGGCATGAGAGTTTTTTATTTTACATGCATTTGTTATCAAAGGGTGTAGGAAGATTGTTGAGCTAAAAATGGTAAATATTGGGTTGTGGGATGATGGAATCCTTCATAAAAAGGACATTGAAACCTTATGCACACCTAGTGTTTGATAAAATGCTCAAGTGAGCTAGAACCATGATCATCTTCCAAATTTTGATTCAATTTGTTATATTTCTACAATAGATTGAAGTTGCTAAGAATTCCGGAACGTTTTAGAGTT
>AWOL01S0031816.1:13031-34007 GCA_000715115.1 Nicotiana otophora
CAGAGCAACCCACCTTGTCATATATAATATATATAATAAAACATGTTAACTAAATTAAAATATATAAATATAGTTCGATAAAAATAGATTTAAATATTTTAAGGAATTACCAGTAGTCTCCTCGCAGTCCTCATGCTCCTTGCACCCACACAGTGCAAGGAGCCACCCTTCTCAGATGCTCGGGCCTTCTTTCCTTGTTCACTCCTCTTCTCGAATTTCTCAGTGGTCCACTTCCTCAGCAGATCCTCCCATAAACGCGGTAGAACCTATGAAGGCTTCTTGCTCTTCTTCCGAGCAGAACAGAAGCAACCTGATAGTCTCTTACGGCATTTGAACTCAAAATTTACAAGAATGGCACTGTTATGCCGGTCCTCCCAGGCACACTTAGTCTGCAAATGAAGTGTGTAATGTTAGATGAAAATATTATTAATATAATGCTTATATAGATAAGAATTGTATTAAAGCCTTAAATTGGTTAAAAATTTTCTCCACGGGCTCCGGTGAAATTTCACTCCAAGTCGCATATGGTGCATCATATAACCGGCCAAGAGCTTCAGTGATTATCTTTGTAGTCTGATGACTAGGTATGAACCTACAACATAGCAATTATATTAAATAAACAAGACTAGCTATTATAATTCAACAAAAACAAAGAAGTTATAAATAAATCTTACCCATTGTCCTCAGGGCTGATGATCATCCAATGATAATGATGGTAGGCTATAATTGCGTATTTTGGTCACTAGTTGCACTCTAATTCACTGCACTTTACTAGTGTTTGAGCTATAGATGGTATTGTTTTGCACTGAGTGTGTGTTTTGTGCCTTGTAGGAGTGATTCTGAGTTATGAAGAGGTTATGGAGCTAATTCGAGATATTTTGGAGCTTTGAAGTTTGAGTAAAAGCCCAAGGATTAAGTCGGGATCGTGTTCGGGGATCAACGAATGAATAGTTCACTTAATGGGAGAAATAAAGAGTTGAGCAGGAGGCTAAACCAGATGCGCGACCACGCATGAGACCCCCTCCAGTGCACACTTAAGTGCTCAGGTAACGTTGTGCACTGCTAGAGATGCGCGGTCACACCTCCAGGTGCGCGGCCTCGCACGTCCACTTCCGGAACCTTTACCCAGAGCTAGTTTTGTAATTTTAGAGGCGACTCCTTTGGACCTATATGAAGCCTAGCTCGTCTAAAAATAGGGTAGCTAGGCTTCTAGAGAACTTTTGAGGGAGAAGAAGGGAAGGAAATGACTGAGACTGAAAATACTTCATCCAATACGGAAGTTGTTTGATTTTGGGAATTGTAATGTCTTCTTGTTCTTCTAATATTCTTGTGATGAATAACTTCTCCGCTATGGATTAATCTTCCTTAGGGTTGTTGACGGATATTGTGATTGGCTAGTGTTTTGGGGCTTTACTTTCTATTAATTGCACGAAATCGTTGAATGAGTATTAATTGAATTGCAAAGCCAATTGTTATTTTACTTTAATCGAAAGAGAAGTGTTGCTGCAATTTGCATTGTGTTATCTTGTTTGGGTTGATTTTACGCCTCTCTTAGGTAATTGAAAGAGCTTAGAGAGTTATCAATTGACCCAATTTAGAAGAATAGACGAGAGAGGTTATTTGAAAGATTTTTCATTCACTGTATATTCGCATACGTTCTTAAACCTGTTATTAGGTTGGTTAACGGAACTTTCATTCATTCGGAAGAAGAATTTGAATCCGTAAAATAGCCTAATCATCTGTTGAAATCGTAAGAGTCAATAAAAGTTAAGAGTGAACTTAGCACGGAGTTACCCGGAATAATAGTTGATCGCATATCTTGTCACAACCCTTACTTCTCACCTTGATTTTCAATCGTTGCTACTTAGTCATTAAATTTCTATTATTTTCTCACGATTGATAATTTTAGTTTTTATTATTAGTTGATAATAACATAAATCAAAGGTTTATTTCCTGGATAGTGTTAAGCTGAAGATTTATTAGAACATTATTTAACCCAATCCCTGTGGAGATGATTTAATACTATACTATATTTGACTAGTGAGCTTAAGTTCTATACACCAGTTTTGCGCTCGTCAAATTTTGGCGTCGTTGCTGGGGATTGGCGATTAATAGTGTTTGAATTAATTTTCAGTGCTAATTCAAGAACTATTTTATTTTATTTTTTTTATGCTTTTCTCATCTGTGTGTAGGCAACAATTTAAGTTCAGCGGTATATGACTCGATCCTCTTCCAAGGAATTGGTGCCATACGATCCAGAGTTAGACAAACACTTGGGCAGTTGAGAAGGGAGAAAGGATTGAGTGGATTGTTATTGGGTCAGCCTTCAACTCAAAATAAAATGGTGAACAATGAAGAGGAGGTGAACCTAGCTGCGAGAGAGGCAACTCAGCGACAGGAAGCATGATTAGTAGCTGAAGCAACCCGTAGAGTTGTGGATGAAACGGTCGACGGGGATAGAAGGTTCAATCTTAACTAAACCATGATCGAAGATGAATTTGAAAATGCAACCCCTAGGTATGGGAGGTCGCTAGGAGATTATGCCAGACCGGTGTACAACCAACAACACTCTAGCGTGAGGCCCCCACCCACTGATGCCAATAATTTTGAATGCAAAGAGGGAGTCATCTCGATATTCAGAACAATTGCATATTCAGAGGCAAACCCAATGAAGATCCCAACAACCATCTGATGGACTTCAACAAAATTATGAACATATTCCTCTACAATGGAGCATCACATGATGCCATCTACCTCAGAGCATTCCCTTTCTCACTTAAGGATGATGCAAAGCAGTGGTTGAGAAGTCTGCCCACATGGTCAATTCGTACGTGGGAAGAGATGACTACCAAGTTCTTAGAAAAATATTTCCCTGCTGCTAAGACTGCACGGATGAGGAAAGAGATTCACAATTTTAGCCAAGGTGAAGGGGAGACAGTGTTCGAGGCATGGTAAAGATTTAAGGAGCTATTGCGGAGGTGCCCTCATAACGGAATGGAGCAATAGATACAACTCCAGGACTTCTAGGACAGATTAAACCCGTCATCAAGGAGATTGTTGAATAGTGCGGTTGCAGGTCCTCTGATGAAGAAAACCCCTGAAGAGATTGTCACATTTCTGAATGAACTATCTGAAGACGTAGAGCAATGATCCACTGACTAAGGAGATCGAAGAAGATCTGCGGGGATGCACCAAGTAGAATCTTCGATAGCAATATAGGCTCAAATTGCAGCTATGGCTAAGGACATCAAGCAACTGACGATAGCTCAGATGCAAAATCAACCACAGGTGGGATGTGACATCTGTGGATTGGGATACCCTACACATGAGTGTCAAGATACAACTGAGGAAGTCAACGTTGTAGGGAACTTTAATAGAGGAAACTACCAAGGTGGGAACAACTATAATGCTATGGGTCAAAGACATCCAGATTTTTCGTGGAGTTCACCTAATGGGAGCTTGAACTCATGGCAGCAAAATAATCTCAGACCCTAGGGTCAAGGACCACCAAGTTTTCAGAACCAGTAGAAGCAGCAATACCAGCCACCACAGCAAATTCAGCCAAGTATGGAAGATCTCATGAAGGCATTCATCAACAAAATAAATGAAAAATTCGAGAATCATGGCACGGCTATCCGTAATTTAGAAAGACAAATGAGACAGATTGCAAATTTGTTATCTGAGAGGACTCCCGGTACTCTTCCCTCTGACACTGAAAATAACCCAAAGGAAACAATCAAAGCTGTATCTCTGAGAAGTGGCAAAGCATTGACTGACCCAGAGGTGAAAGTTAGACCTGAGGTGGTTAGCAAGTAGATTGAGACACCAACAGAGAAAGAGAGTGAAGAGCAAAAGAGCCAGAGTAGAGGGATACAAAAGGAGATTGAAGAAAGTAGACATATGCATGCTCTACTATTCCCTCAAAAGATGAAGCGGGAGAAACTTGACAAATGTTTTGGGAGGTTCTTAGAGATTCTCAAGCAATTGTATGTGAACATTTCTTTCACAGAGGTACTTACTCAGATGCCTGCTTATGGCAAGTTCTTAAAGGAAATCCTGTCTAGCAAAAGAAAATTTGAGGAAGCAACAGTGGTCAAGCTAAATGCCCACTACAGTGCCATCTTGCAAAATAAAATTCCCTAAAAGTGTGGGGATCCAGGAAGCTTCATTATACCATGCTCGTTGGGGAGTAAAAAATTTGACAAGGCCCTTTGTGATTCTGGTGCGTCTATAAATCTAATGCCTCTTTCTATATTGAGGAAACTGGAAGGTGAGGTTGGATTGATCAAATTGATACCAGTGTCCCTACAACTGACCAACCAAACAACCACTCTACCTGAGGGAATCATTGAGGATATTTTAGTGTGGGTGGACAAGTTTGTATTCCCCGTAGATTTTATTGTGGTTATATGGAGGTGAACAAGGAGGTACCTCTAATTCTAGGGAGGTCATTATTATTTATAAGTAGATCTATCCTTGATATCTATGAAGCGCAACTTATGCTCAGAGTGGGTAACGAAAAAATGGTCTTTCAGATGAAGAGGATGATGAAATACCCTAGTGATAAGGCGTCCGCCTACTCGTGTTTCAGGCTGGACGTTGTTGGAGACTTGGCTGAAAAATATAAGTTTGACAAGCTTATGGGGGATACTCTAGAGAGGTGTATTACTCAGTCTAGCACAGTGGAGGATGAAGATCTTGAAATAAAGAAAGAGGTAGAAGCTCTTGAGACTGAGGATCAAATGGTTGGTGAGGAGGAACTAAAAGGGGAGGCTGCTAAGCCTAATGTGGAATTGAAAATCCTCCCCACTTAGCTGACTTGACAGGTACACAAGAGCAAAAACTGGTGTAGCTGCTGAAAAAGAATAGGAAGGCTAGGGCTGAAGTATAGCTGGTATTTAAGCAATCAGTCCGGCCATTTGCATGCGTAAAATTCTATTGGAAGAAAATAGCAAGCCAGCAGTACAACCCCAACACAAGCTGAACAAAACTTTGGAGGAGGTAGTGCACAAGGGGGTCATCAAATTGCTAGATGCAGGAGTGATTTTTCCCATCTCTGATAGTCAATGGATTAGTCCAGTACAAGTTGTACCTAATAAGGGGGGCATGACAATAGTGAAAAATGAAGATAATAAATTCATCCCCACCAGAACAATCACTGGATGGAGAATGTGCATTGAATATAGAAGGCTGAATGATGCAAGGAAAGACCACTTCCCACTCCCTTTTATTGATCAGATGCTCGAGAAAGTGGCTGGACATGGATGCTATTGATTCTTGGATGGGTACCAGGCTACAATAAAATACTCATTGCCCCAGAAGATGTTGAGAAGACCACATTTACTTGACCATCGGGTATTTTTGCTTAAAGGAGGATGTCATTTGGGTTGTGTAATGTGCCTGCCACTTTTCAGAGGTACATGATGTCTATATTCTCTAATTTAAATGGAAAGTGTCTATAAGTATTCATGGATAATTTCACCATCTTTGGTGATGACTTTGAGGACTTCTTGAAGAATTTGGAGCTCGTGCTTGAACGTTGTGAAGCCACACACTTGGTCCTTAACTGGGAGAAGTGCACTTCATGGTGAAAGAGGGAATTGGCTTGG
Organism: Nicotiana otophora; assembly: GCA_000715115.1. Classification (NCBI taxonomy): domain Eukaryota; kingdom Viridiplantae; phylum Streptophyta; class Magnoliopsida; order Solanales; family Solanaceae; genus Nicotiana; species Nicotiana otophora. The sequence goes on from AWOL01S0031816.1 coordinate 18,641, forward strand.
GACACAAAGTGACTACACAAGGAATTGAAGTAGATAGAGCTAAGGTTAATGTAATTACTAGGCTCCCTCCACCGACTTGTGTGAAGATCATAAGGAGTTTCTTGGGACATGCTGGGTTCTATAGGAGGTTCATCAAAAACCTTTCCAGCATTACCAAAACGTTGACTGTATTGCTAGCGAAAGATGTCAAGTTTGTTTTCAATGTAGAGTTCTTAAGAGTATTCGAATTGATAAAGAAATAGCTTGTAAGTGCTCCTATTATGGTGACACCTGATTGGATCCAACCATTTGAGATAATGTGTGATGCTAGTGATGTAGCTACAGGAGCAGTTCTGGGGCAAAGAAAAGATAAAACTTTTAGGCCCATCTTCTATGCAAGTAGGACGTTGAATGATGCTTAAGTCAACTATGCCACCACTGAAAAGGAGTTATTTACTGTGGTCTATTCTTTTGACAAGTTTAGATCATATCTTGTGGGGCGCAAAGTGATTGTACACACGGATCACTCAGCCTTGAAATATATGTTGAGTAAGAAGGAGTCCAAACTGTATCTGATGCGATGGGTGTTGTTTCTCTAAGAGTTTGACTTAGAGATCAAATATAGGAAGGGCACATAAAATCAAGTCACCGATCATCTATCTCGACTTGAGAGACCTCCGGTTGAAACAGTTGAAATAAGGGAAAAATTCCCTGATGAGCATATTTTCTCCATTGTTGCGGTCTCCGAAAGGCCACCTTGGTATGCTGATGTAGCCAACTTTTTGTCTAGAATATGGTTACCTCGCGATCTCTCTTATGATCAAATAAGGAAGCTTCAAGGTGAGGTAAAAAGTTATTTTTGGAATGACCCTTTCTTGTTTAAACTATGTGCAGATGGTGTGATTCAAAGGTGTGTGCCTGAAGGAGAGATAGCAAGCGTTCTGTCTCATTGCCATGATGGAGCAGCTGGAGGACACTATGGTGGAAATCGCACTGCAACAAAGGTAATGGAAGTCAGCTTCTATTGTCCTACTTTATACAAAGATGCACGAGCGTATGTAGTTGCACGTGACAAGTGTCAAAGGGCAGGTAATATTAGCAAGGGGGATGAAATGCATCTCAACTCCATTCTCATATGTGAAATTTTTTGACGTTTGGGGCATTGACTTCATACGTCTATAAGTGGGTCGAAGCAATCCCTACTAGGACCAATGATGCTCGGGTGGTATGTGAGATCTTACGGAAGAACATATTTACCCGCTTTGGCATACCTCGAGTGATTAGCAATGACAATGGGTCACACTTTGTGAACAAGCAGTTTGTTGCACTACTGTTCAAGTATGGGGTCACACACAAAATAGGAACCCCGTACCATGCCCAAACTAGTGGGGAAGTTAAAGTGTCTAACTGTGAACTTAAAAGAATTCTTGAAAAGACGATTAGTGCTTCACATAAGGATTGGTCTGTAAAGTTGGAGGAAGCTCTATGGGCGTACAGAACTGCGTTCAAAACAACCATAGGGACTTCACCGTTCAAACTGGTGTATGGAAAATCATGTCACCTATATGTTGAGATAGAACATAAAGCTTATTGGGCAATTAAGGTGCTTAACCTTGATCATAGTCTTGCAGGTGAACACAGGTTGGCGCAAATGAATGCATTGGAGGAGTTTAGACTGAACGTGTATGAAAATGCGCGGATTTTCAAGGAAAAGACTAAAAGGTGGCATGATAGTCTTAATAAGCCAAAGGAGTTTCATGAAGGGGACAAAGTCTTACTGTACAATAGTAGACTCAGATTGTTCCTCAAAAAATTTAAGTCTACATGGATGGGACCGTATATGGTGAAACATGTATCACCATATAGGGCAATTGAGATTTAGAACTTCGACGGAACAGAAAGTTTCAAAGTAAATGGGCACAAGCTAAAACCGTATCTTGCCGGAGGATTTGCTCAACAATCCTCGAGCATCAAAATCAGTTGAGGATGCCCGGTTGAGTCAAGCTGACGAGTATAAATCAGAACTACCTATAACTCTTCTACTAGCTTAATTTTTCACTTTTGTTTATAGCATAGAATAAATAGAAATTAGTGTATATTATGACTTGGTAAGTATGGGAAGGCATATGTTGCAGACGGTCAGAATTAAGGTGTCTAAAAGGCCCATTTAGAATGTATCCGTGCATGACCGCGTACCTGGGGGCACCTCGCGCATATGGCCGCGCAAAATACAACGTCAGAGGATGCGGTATCTGCGCGGCCGCGCACCTGAAGGGTTGACCGCGCACATTAACTAGTACACTGACTTATGTGTGAGGCCGTGCATGGGAGGACCTGACCGCGCAAACGACCGCGCACAGGTAAGTATTTCCCCTTTTAATTTTGCCCCCCCTCCCCCCTCCCAAACCCCCTTCTAAATTTCCCCCTTTTCCCTCTCCGCTTAAGCAAAAACCTAACACGCCCAACTTCCCTTCCCTCTCCTCTCTGCAATAACAACACAAGCACAATCCCCTACTCTTCTTCCTTCCCCTTCCTCAAGATCACTCTCTCTGAGAGACCCCTCAGGTATGTGAGACGTTTTCCCTTTGTTTCTATTTTTTCTTGTTTGTTTGCAGCAATATTATTTTGTCATTTTTCTTGTTTATTTCATTTTGTTATCCTTTTCATGTGGGGTGGAGGTTGAGTTTCACCATGGAGACTGACCATATAGTTTCTAGGAGTGAAATTGGTGTACCAACTAGGGCTAGAATTGCTTTGTGGGAGGTTAGGAACAGTTGTGCATGTTACGTGTTTGTGTAAATGCCATAATGAGATTGAGGGTGTAATTTTGTGACCAAGTGTGAGGGTGAAGTCTTAGTAGCCTCTCTTGGTTCGCCGAGTAATTCACTAACTAATATTTGGCGGTCTATTTCAGGTGAAATGGCTCCTTCCAAGAAGAGAATAACTGCAAGTACCTCCACCGGTAGTCAAGCGGGCACATCCCGGTCGCGAGCTTCTGCATCCTCTCACCCATATGATCAGAACAAGTTCGTTTCCTGAGAAACCCAAGCACGATTTCATATCAAAGTAAGAAAACTCCCATATCGGAAAGGGGAATTGATATTGGATCTCTCCAAAATAACTGTCCCAAAGTGTATAATGAATTGGTCAGGCGAGGCATGGGGGTATTCTTCGAAGAACCTGACGAGGCAAATTTAATAGTTGTTCGGGAATTCTATGCGAACTTCCCGAAACATGTAGACCATGTTTGCATAGTCTGGAATAAGAGAGTGGACTTCTCCAAGGAGGCCATCCAAAGGGCCTATCACTTGCCGGAATACGTGGAAGACCCTGATACAGCTGACTACTATGTCACGCATAGTGGAAAACCATACATGTGGCGCCTGTCCTTTGCAACCATTTGTGTACCTGGGAAGGAGGTAGTATGGATAAAGGAGGGGCATAAATTTCATTCGGCTTCGCTTACTTTTGAAGGGAAGTGCTGGCTATACATCATTAACAAATGCCTGCTGCCTTCAGGCAACACTACTGAGGTGAATGGTCCCCGGGCTGCTCTGATTTGGTGCTTCATTAATGGCTAAGATTTTGATGTGGCTCAGGTCATTCAAGACGAGATGACCATTAGTCACTCGGTTATTCCCATCATTAGTCACTCGGTTATGCCGTGAGGTACGAGTACCAGAAAATAGGTCCACTTATGGGAAAGTCAAGCGCGAACAGAAATTTCGGGCGGATAAAGTTGTGATTGGAAAGGAAGCTACTGGGCCTGCTGAGGCAGATAGTGAGGAATATGATGCAACTGACGAGGTCAATGAGGTGCATGGTGAGGATGTAGATGCATCTCCACCACATGAGCAGGGTGTTGGGGAACCTTTAGGCGGCGGATGGGACATAAGAATGAGCGCTTTAGAACAAGAGATGCTGGGGATACGTGCTTCAGTCGATGATTTGGACGTTCGAGTGAACTCCCTTGCTACACAGAATGCCAAATCTGAGAAGAAAATCATGGCATGGATATGTGCACTTTGCCAGGTTTGTCATTTGGACTCTGGCACCGTCTCCGACACGGAATGACTTGATAAGGGGAGTTTTCTTCACCTTTGCATTTTTCTTTGTGTCATGGGGACATGCCACTATTTAAAGTGTGGCTTGGGGGATATTCGTATGTATGTATGTATATGATTTTTCTTTTTGGTAGTTGTAGTTTTATTTTGGTTAGTTGTAGTAGTTAGAGATAGAAAATAATTGAATGGTTTTTTAAAAGTTTCGACTTTTCCCGACGATGGATATCAGTCGACGGGTTTCTTGAGGGATTAAAGTCGAAAGAAAAAGACAAAAATATTTTCTTTTGTAGGTCGTGTATTAATTCCTCCTTGGTTTTTCTCTGTGTCGTGGTTCTTTTCCAAGGGTTTTGATTAAATCAGGTGTAGTTAGTTTTTATTTTTATTAGGAGTAGGAAACCTTGGACTATGATTTGAATGGAGACAATATGTCACGCCCCAAACTCGGGGAGCGCAGCCGGCGCTCAACCGAGAGATTACCTTCTACCCAAACTCATCAATGAATAAAGAGGAGATGTACTCCATTAATCAAACACTGAAAAGATTTTATTAACAACTTCTATTTCATTCCCATTAGCAATTTCATTCATAATTTCTGAAATATCACGAGTTTATAGAATTAGTGAAAAACATGATTTCCAAATACCAATGTTTCTAGTTCAATTCCCAACATCAACCACAACCCATAACCTGTCTACGGAGCCTGTAAGTACAATAGAAGAGTAATATAGAAATGCCTGCAACAAGGCCCCGACTATACCTCAAAACACAGTACATGAGAAACAAAAGATACATGACCCCGAAATGAAGTGGGGCTCACCAAATCAGCTGAAAAGAGTGTACTGCTATCACTAATCAATGTCGCTTGCTATAGAACCACCTGCATCCATTAAAGATACAACGCCCCCGGCAAAAAGGGACATTAGTACTATCAAATAGCACTAGTATGTATAGCTCAAAGTCCTCTTTCAAAATATAATGACCATATAGGAAAAGACAACACATAGAAATTGCAAGTCACAATCAAGAATATCCAAATGTCCAGTTAAAACATAATAATTTTCAAAATACAAAGTTCATATACAATTCTTTGTTGGGAGATCATTAGCACCGATATGCCACCGCCTATGTTAGCACGACATCCGATCACGCCCGATCGGCTAGGCCATCTCCCCACGAACAATGTGGTTTGACATGTGATGCGAAAGAAAGTTGTTACCAAGAGTAGTACCACTATGTGCGCAACATGGCATCCAATCTCCACCCGATCAGCTAGGCCACTTTCCCACATATGCCGTGTGGGTTGACTTTTCCAATTCACAGTTATTGCCAGTTTCATCCCAATTAAGGGGAATATTATCACAATTTCTCCAATATTTCAATTTCATCCCAAATAAGGGGAATAATCACAATCTACCCCTACACCGGCACGTGTAGTTTCAGGTATGGGTCTTATGACCCACCCTTCCTCGGTTTTGCTAATGATGCTCCCAAAAATATTTTTTTTATTTGATTTGCACACAAGGTAATATAAATACAATTGTAATCACCTCAACATTTTTTACATTGTATAAATTCTTATTAGTATTTCCAGACACTCACAACAACAATATTTCCTTGGCTCATTTGGTCATTCACAAGATTCTTTATTCCTGGCACGGTGGCCGTATTTCATATTCCACACTTTCACCTCTTTCAATTTCAAATATCACCATCAAATATCAACATGTAGAATATTTCAGCAATCATATAACTCAAATTTATTAGTAATGGGAACTTTAAACACAAAAGGTTTCTTCCCAAATAATGGGGCATACCGGCCAGCAATGCAAGCATACATCAAATCATAAGCAATCAATACATCATTTATTCTTGCAATACTCTTTCCCATAAATGATAATATACAATTTCAACACCTGAGTATATAAGAACTCGAATCACAATGGATATATTTGTAAAGCAAAGCATTAGTTAAAGCAGCCACTTATGGGCATAAATTGAGTACAAAATCTTTTAGACAATTCTATTTTCAAAATAATTTTTAAACAATTGAGTCGAGGCTCATTTCATATTCTTTATCGCATCCTCTCAAATAATTTTCACTACTAGCCACAATCATAACTTAAATTCTTGGCACGTTGGCCATACACTATACCCCCAATTCAGTTATTTCATTTCCAACCATTTGCATAGATTATCAACAATAAGACATTTTCAATCAAGACCTTAGGTACACATATGAGCAATTAAGAGTCTTAAGAATATTGAGATTTTCTCACATAATTTGGCATACTAGCTTTCATTTGAAATACGATTCAAAGCCATAACATTTTAATACGCAACCCATACTTTGAAACTCACGGGGACATTATGGAATTCGATTCTAAGAGAGAAAGTTTAGCCAAAATACCTCAATTGAGCTTCCTTACACTCTAAAATATTCCGAAAATCTTAGCAACTTCAATCTATTTTGAAAATGTAACAAATTGAATCAAAATTAAGAGGATGATCGTGGTTCTAGCTCATTTGAGCATTTTATCAAACACTAGGTGTGCATTAATATTTTAAGGTCCTTTTATGAAGGATTCCATTATCCCACAACCCATTCTTTACCATTTTTAGCTCAATAATCTTCCTACACCCTTTGATAACACATGCATATTAGATGGACATCTCTCATGCCCAAATATTAACTTGCTAATTACCCATTTCTAGACAAAATTCAAAATTGAGGGTTAGGGTATAGAATCTTACCTTTAGGATGAAGACCTAGTGAGTTTTCCTTGATAATCTTCCAAGATTCGAGCAAGAATCGAAGAACAAGTTGTTGAAGAACACCTTCTCACTCTAAGGTACTCTCTCACTCTAAAAGTGTCAGATTTTAGCTCAAAAATAGCCCAAAGCATGTATTTAACGAAGTAGGGTCGGGTTCTAAAACCCAAAAATAGAGTTCCGGAACAAGGTCTGGGATCGCATATGCGATCGTATAATTGATATGCGATCCGCATATCAGCCACATAATTTGGGCTCCAAAGCTGGGCATGACTGACCCAGTTTGCGGTCACTATGCGGCCTGCAGACCTGTTTTGCGGTCGCATAGTGCACCGTAGAACGGTTCTGCGGTCGCATAGTGCACCGTAAAACGGTTCTGCGGTCGCATAGTGCACTGCAGAACCTCCTCCCAAAAAATCCCAAAGCGGGATATGCGACAAGGGTGCGACCCGCGAAGTGTTTATGTGGTCACATAATAGCCGCGAAATTTGAGATCAAAATGACCCAGAAAACTAACCCACTCTACGACCATTCTGCGGTTCACAGAGTGGTTCTACGGTCACAGAATAGGCCGCAGAAATGCCTACTTCTTCCCAACATTTTCTACTATCATTAACCTCTACACCTGTCCCGGCATCACAGAACCCCAGTTTTTAGGAAAACAATTTTACGGGGCCTAACACAATATCTCTCGACTCTATTATGCCTTGAGAATAGTGAGTGCTTTAGTTGTGACGCTTAGGCTCAGCTTTTGACTCCTATATAAGTACCTTAAATTATATGATCTCAACTCTACGTAACTGCTTTGACTAGAGTGTCTTGATAGTCCAATCCGGATTGAGTTATATGCCATGTGTGTGTGAGGTTTTGTATAATTCATTGTATAGCATTTGATGTCTAGAACTTGCCCCTTGTTTTTGCAAAGCGAAATGGTAGTTTTATTCAGTCTTGGAAGTGATATAGGCATTTCTTTGTTAAACCACTTATATGCCATTACCCACCTGATTGTTATGTATCTTAGTTAATCCACTTTTGAGTGTGTAATCTTGTTTCTGTGGCAACCACATTACAAGCCCTAGCCAATTGTTCAAATTGACCATCTATTGGAACCTTTTAGCTCTCGTGAGGACTTGAATATTTTATGAACTTTGTAAAAGTTAAAGTGGGGTGTTGGTTTGGATTTTGAGTGGAACTAATGAAATAGGAGAAAGGTGCAATGTTTTGGGAAAAAAGTAAGAGCCACTTGAATTGAAAAAATAATAATAATTGTATGATTGTGAAAACTATTCCTTGATAGTGGTAACTCTTAAGGAGTTGATGTATAATGATGTGAAGGTAGAGTTATAGTTTGACATAAGTGTGGGGTTTTGAATTGTAAAAGTGTTTGTATTAAAAGGGCTTATGGAGGTGTAGTTACTCTGATATCTAAATGTATCCTACCCATCTCGCAGCCTACATTACAATCAGTTAAAGTCCTATTTGATCCTTGACTGAATGAACTCAATAAGTGGAGTAGTACACTACGGTAAAGCCTATGGTTCATCTTTTGTGGCATATGAATGTTGTTTCTGAGAGTGAGTGAATCCCTTCTATCTAGAGTTCCTAATTGTTCTTAATGTCTATTGTGTGTGGAACTACTCTCTATTGTTTTGCGAGGGCACTTGATTCACGAATGAAAGGTAATGCTTGACCTCTGTGTTATAGTAAGTGAGCGGGTTATAAATAATGCATGGTGCTTTTGAGTCAAATCTTGAGGTTAAGATGTTACGATATTGTATTTAGTCTGTTTTAAAGAGTCTTGGTGTGATGGGTCATGAGAGTTGTTGAAAAAGGTCATATTTTATGTGAAGTGTAGTTTGATTGCTCGAGGACGAGCAATGGTTTAAGTGTGGGGTGTTGATGGTAGGCTATACTTGCGTATTTTGGTCACTAATTGCACTCTAATTCACTGTACTTTACTAGTGTTTGAGCTTTAAATAGTATTGTTTTGCACTGAGTGTGTGTTTTGTGCCTTGTAGGAGCAATTCTGAATTATGAAGAGGTTATGGAGCTAATTCGAGATATTTTGGAGCTTTGAATTCTGAGTAAAAACCCAAGGATTAAGTTGGGATCGTGTTCGGGGATCGACGGGCGAATAATGCACTTAATGGGAGAAACAAAGAGTTGAGCAGAAGGCTAAACCAGATACGCGACCGCACATGACACCCCCTCCAGCGCGCACTTGAGCGCGCAAGTAACATAGTGCACTACCAGAGGTGCGCGGCCATATGCGCGGTAACACCTTCAAGTGCGTGGCCGCGCACGTCCACTTCCGGAACCTTTACCTAGGCCTATTTTTGTAATTTTGGAGGCAACTCCTTTTGACCTATATGAATCCTAGCTCGTCTAAAAACAGGGTAGCTCGTATGTTAGAGAACTTTTGGGGGAGAAGAAGGGAAGGAAACGATGGAGATTGAAAATATTTCATCCAATTCATTCAATACGGAAGTTGTTTGATTTTGAGAATTGTAATGTCTTCTTGTTCTTCTAATACTCTTGTGATGAATAACTTCTTCACTATGGAGTAATCTTCCTTAGTGTTGTTGACAGATATTGTGATAGGCTAGTGTTTTGGGGCTTTACTTTCTGTTAATTGCACGAAATCATTGAATGAGTATTAATAGAATTGTAAAGCCAACTGTGGTTTTACTTTAATAGAAAGAAAAGTATTGCTGCAATTCACATTGTATTATCTTGTTTGGGTTGATTTTACGCCTCTCTTAAGTAATCGAAAGAGCTTAGATAGTTATCAATTGACCCAATTTAGAAGAATAGTCGAGAGACGTTCTTTGAAAGATTTTTCATTCACTGTATATTCGCATACGTTCTTAGAACCTGTCATTATGTTGGTTAACGGAACTCTCATTCATTCGGAAGAAGAATTTGAATCCGTAAGATAGCATAATCATTTGTTGAAATCGTAACAGTTAATAGAAGTTAAGAGTGAACTTAGCACGAAGTTACCGGGAATAATAGTTGATCACATATCTTGTCACAAACCTTACTTCTCACCTTGATATTCAATCAATGCTACTTAGTCATTAAATTTCCATTGTTTTCTCACGATCGATAATTTTAGTTTTTATTATTAGTTGAAAATAACATAAATCAAAGGTTTATTTCCTGAAAAGTGTTAACCTGAAGATTTATTAGAAAATTATTTAACCCAATCCCTGTGGAGATGATTTAATATTATACTATCTTTGACTAGCGAGCTTAAGTTCTATACACCGGTTTTTCTATCATCAGATAACGACCATACCGCACTTCCTATGGATCATCATCCTCCGATGAATCTGAAGCGTACTTAGAAGGGGAGGCATCTGGCTCAGCGCTACTATCCCGAAGACGAAAATGCTAGGAGACGAACTCCGTGGAGAGGGAGACGGGGTCGCTGATGAAGATGAATGTGATCTAGACCCCTGTTGCAATCCAGACCATTGCTGCGATCCGGGTGGCTAAAATCTAGTTAGATGCGATCTAACTGGTGGTGAAGCAAATGGAGCAGATAGCGGGCGTATCACCACATGGCCCTGTGACTGCTGACTCGGTGGACCTATATAACTATATGAAGGATCATGTGGAGGAAGCAGGGTATAGCTCTGCGGTGGAGAATGGTAAGAATACTGCTAGGAGGGCGAATGGTAGGTAGTCTGATTAGTAGATGAATGTGGTGGAAAAGATGTGTGCCTAGAAGATTGTTGCCGACTATCAGAAGAGGAGGGATGCAAGTGTGGAGTGGAAGGAAGCAAGGATGTAGCATTATCCTCATGATCAATAGGCCTCTTATCCTTCCTAGGCCTACCTCGGCCCTTACTGGTCATCTGCATAAATTAAAGAAAATGTAAGAATTAAGAATATAAATCCATATAAGTTGAGAGCGCTTAAAAAAACTAACATGCTAGTCGTCTTCGAAGTATCCTTCCTCGTCCGAAAATTCTTCCTCTTCACTTATTTCATTTTCATCAGGTGATTCTTCGTCCTCATTTTCTATGATTGTTTATTTCTCCATATCAACTTCTTCTAATATGCGTTGAGGATGCTCAAAGTCATTTTCTAACTGATCATCCACAATTTGGTTAACACTTGAGGCATAGTTTTGGTAAGCAACATCTAGCATATTCTCAACTTCCACCCTACCAACAGGCTTAGTTTTAATTACAACCAACCAAACAGCCTTTTCCCTCCACAATGGATATGGAGCATAATATACTTGCCTAACTTTTCCTGCAATTATAAAAGGATCATAGCGATCATATTCCTTCTTTTTATTAACCTCAATTATGTTATACTGCGAGTGTACATTTGTACCTCTTCTAGGTGTTGGGTCAAACCACTTGCATCGGAAAAGTATGATCTTCTTATTTGGCCAACCTGATTATGATAATTCTAGAATCTCTTTGATCACACCATAATAATCATTTTCCCCATCCTGGTTGCCTTCACCACATTTGACAAATACCCCACTGTTATTGCTTTTTTTTATACTTGGAGCATTCCTCGGTGTGAAATTTATAACCATTCACATAATACTTAGACATAGTTGTAATCGTAGGTGCAGGTCCCCAAGACATATCTTTCAAAAATTGATTAACACCGTTGTTTGAAGTTTTTTAAAAAGTTTGATCGGGAGTAGACTTTGTGATATTGGGGTCGAATTCTGATTCCAGAAGTTGGAGTACGTCAGTAATGTCGAATGTGACTTGTGTGCGAAATTTGAGGTCAATCGGACGTGATTTGAAGGTTTTGGCATCGAATGTAGAAGTTTGGAGTTCTAAAGTTCATTAATCTTGAATTGGGGTGCGATCCATGATTTAGATGTTGTTTGACGTGATTTGAAGGCTCGACTAAGTCCGTATTATATTTTAGAACTTTTTGGTATAATTGGTTGGGGTCCCGAGGGCCTCAGACGGATTCCGGAAGGTTAACGGATCGATTTTTAGACTTAAGAATTTTTGAAGCTTAATGCTTCTGGTGTAATCGCACTTGCGTAACTTTGACCGCAGGTGCGAATCGTGGGTGCGGCGAATTGCTCGTAGAAGCGAGAATGGACTGGAGTTGGGGGAGCTATAGAAGCGGACTGGAGAAGTGCACCTGCAAGTGCGCAGGAGCGAGGCATCTGTCGCTGGTGCATAAAATACGCAGATGCGCGAGAACAGGTCGCACCTGTGATGCCCGCAGAAGAGAAAGGACTTCCGCAGGTGCGAGTTCTTGGCTGGGCAGTAAGAACCACAGGAGCGGAATTTGGACCGCACCTGCGGAGCCAAAGAAGCGATAAGGTCACCACAGGTGCGATGAACGTTGGGCAGTGTGCTCTCTTTAAATCGGGGGTTTGGCTCATTTTCACTTCATTTCATCCGCAGGAGCCGATTTTGGAGCACTTTTGGAGTGCCATCTTCATCAACTATAATGGGGTAAGTGATTTCTTTTGATTTTTACATGGATTCAAGCATGAAAATTGATAGAAATTGTGGAATTTTGAAAGAAACATAGAAAATTATATTTTTTGATTTTGACCACGAATTTGGGCATGGAATTGGAAATAAATCATATATTTGAGTTTATGAGGTTATGAGTAATGGCTATCTTCGAATATTTTCGGAATCCGGGTGCGTGGACTCGAGGGTTGCTTTATCGAATTTTCGAGCGGAGTTGGATTGTTATAAATTGATTAATTATGAGTATTAGAGTATATTGTAATTGGGTTGCATCTTATTTGACTAATTTTGGATCGGCGGTCACCGGTTTGCGGTGTTAGGGTGGTGTTGGAGGCAGTTTTGGAATGTCAGAGTGAGGTAAGTAAGTTTCCTGTCTAACTCCGTGTGGGGGAAATTACCCCTAGGTGTTGTATATTGATGTGTGCTACTTATTGTGGGGGCTACGTACGCGGGAGGTGACGAGAGCCCATACGTAGCTATATTCATGTTATTGTCCGGGTAGGCTTAGGTTCACATCATGCCATAGCTGTACTATTTGAGCAGTCTCTCGCCTATTAAATTCCTCTGTTTTACATTACTACTTGAGACTAGACTTGCTATTGTAGAAAATTCACAAGTTCATGATTAGTTACCGAATAATTCTACTCCTTTTATGGCATATTTTTGTTATGTATATATATATATATACACACACACACTTTATTGAAAGGTTTTTACTAAAGAAATTACAACTCACACGTTTATTCGTGAGTGGGGTCAAGGACCCGTCAAAACTTCTTTTTCTAATGGGATCGGGTCGTTCGCCCCGGCGGGATTATGTATTTCACTCAAATGGGATCAGGCCAATCGCCTCGGCAGGATTTATGTACCACACTCTCATGTGAGCGGGCCATTCGCCTCGACAGTTTAATAGATGCATCTATGGTTCGTGCCCTTCGACCCTCAGTAGTGTACAGTTTAAATATTGATGTTGGATCGGTCCGTACACCTCGGAATTTCCTATATCATATCCTCATGGAAATCGTGCATAATATTTGGCAAGAAGCCAGTGTATCTGTGAGTTTTCCCGATTTGAGTTATGAAAATCTATCTGATGAGATCCACTATATCTATATATATGCTCCGGTTAAGGAGGGAATTTCTAATGGAGAGCTTGAGCTCCTCATAAAGAGGGGGATTTGTACCGCGAGATTTATACTTATTTATCTCATTTATTTACTCTGCCTCATATTTACTTACCTCTTTACTGTACTTGATGTTATTGGACCTCTAGTGAGTGTCGTTGTTGACCCCTCGTCACTACTCCTCCTCCAGGGTTAGGCTAGATACTTACTGGATACATATTGATTATGTACTCATACTACACTTGCTGCACATTTTTGTGCAGGTACATATGTGACTAGTGGCTTTGTGAGAGTAGAGGCGTATATGCATGCGGGGACTTACGTGAGCTGCATTCCATATTACGACCCGCAGCCGGCAGAGTCTTCTTCAGAGTATTTATATTTCTCCTGTCCAAATTTGTATTTCGAACAGATGTTATATTTTGTTTTACATTCATAGTTGACGCTCATGCGCTTGTGACACTGGACTTTGGGGTGATTATGGGTTGTTATGTATCAAAATTGTTAAGAATATTATTATTTACACCGTGAATTCCATCTTTTTACTATTTAATTTAAGGTAAATATGATTTCAAAGATATAAAAATGAGAACCAAATCAAGTATTTATTTTTCGCTTGCCTAACGGCGGTGTCCGGCGCCATCACGACCTTTAATGAATTTGGTTGTGACAACATGATATCAGAGCGCTACGTTCACTTATGTCTTACAAGTCATGAGCAAGTCTAGTAAATTCTTGCGGATCGGTACAGAGACGTATGTACTTATCTTCGAGAGGCTACAAGGTTGTTAGGAGCACTTGTCTTCTTGATTCCTTATTGTGCGAATTGATTCTTTTTAGGCTTGTACCTTTATTTCTTTCCTTTTCAATCTTATGCGACGTGAAGAGCTTGTTATAAATAGGGAATCAAAGAAATGTCATGGTACTATAGAGGTAGTGCAGGATGTCTCTGCCTACGTGTTTGATTGGGCTATTACCGTCGCCTTGCGGAAGGTCGTCCTGTTTCAGCTCAACATCAGTATTTCCTATGGTTTTGAGATTTGGCATTGATTGTTATGATGATTCGTGCGTTGTTATCGCACCATGTTTGTGTAATGACAGGATGACTGTCTACGCGTCAAGGCAGTGAATGACTTGAAAGGAGGTTTTACTCAGTGCATGGTTCAGAGGCTTAGTGTTTTATTTCCAGCGGAGGAAAGGCAATCGGACTATGAGTTTTTGGGTTGATGGGGTAACGAGACTTGGTATTTTGAGCGTGGTGGAATTTTCATCTGTGATGTGGTGTCGTCGTCCTTGATTGAATGTGTTAAGCTCGCCGGTGTTATGGTCTTCTTCAAATTGCCTTCGGGGCAGGGTGCTGTGAAATGGCGCCTGAGATGCGGTTGTCAGAGATAACGGAGTGTAGCGGTTTCGGAATCGAATTGGTACTTCTAGTATTGATGGCTGGAGAAAGATGATCTTCTAAGAGGTTTAGAGTTGGTGGCGACTCTTGTGTTCAGATATTATAGAGATGGATTTGGGTTTGGAGCAACAATTGGGCAGTGAAGGATGATGAAGGACATATGGGAGGTGTCTTACGGTGGTTGAATTGTTAGGAGGTGTGAAAAGTAGAAGTCGAGGAGTTTCTTAAAGGAGAGGGTTTGACCAAATGGGAGAATGGCAGAGTAGCATATGGGTTCCTTGGTAGGATAGCCACACGCCTTGAGGGAAGCTTAAAGCAATTTGGTAATCGTGATGGGCAGTGACTAGGACCACGGGTTTTATTTGGATGCAACATGACTTCGAGTTTGGAATGCGTTGTTAAACTTTTAGCTGATGTCAATGGGGAAGAAGGAACCTCGGCGGGTCCCAGGGTTATGTAATTGTAACTTCAAGCTAATTGGGAGAGCTTCACCATCTATGATTGGATTGCGTAATTGTCAACTTGTGTGGTTTCTGGTTATCGGTGTATTTG
>AWOL01S0031816.1:34585-55445 GCA_000715115.1 Nicotiana otophora
GGGGGGGGTTATTACGACTAAGGAAAGAAAATATCAGTGGTAATTTGAGCAAAGGATTTGAGGAATGTGTTCTATCTTTGACCTTATCGGTTCATGTTCAGGTTTTGGGAAGACCCAAAGTTTATGCTTCATGTGGATGCGAGGTATAAGGAGAGGAATTCAACAGGTTGCTTCTTTGAGAGGGTGTTCATGTGCTAGCAAGGCGTTGGAGTTTGATTATACTCGAGGACAAGTCAGAGTAGGTGACTCTCAACAATGGTCCTAGTAGGTTCAAAATTTAAGGTGCGGTGCCTAAGGATTTTGAGTCCGTGGTATGGTTAAGTATCAAGTTTTGGCAGCGGATTAGGGAAAAGGGGACTTGGAATGTTCTACGTTGTCTACAGTTTGCGGTGCAGCAACGGAGGAACAAGAGAAAATAACTTCGGATTCATGGAAGAATTATCAGAATGGGTGTACCCGTTGGAGATGCGAATATGCGCACAAGGAAAGTATGTGATGGTTCGTGGGTTTTGAGATAGCATGGTCTCGTGAAATAAGATCACTCTGGATGAGTGCGGATTTGGGTTCGTTATGTTTTAAATAGAGCTATTATTATTCCTAAGGAAAGTCCGGAGTAAATTAAAGGAAGTTGGATCAGTTAGCAATGGTTGATTTGCATGACGGTGGCAATGATCAGTTCCTTCAGCCTGGTGAGTTATACATGTGATTTGTGGCGGTACGTGCGAGGTTTGATGGACGTCGTAATTGATTTTATTTGGAGGCATTTGAGTATTATGTACTGTTATGTGTAGATAGATCCCGAAAGAATTGTGGTGGTTTAGACCACTACTCGAGACTTGTATTTTTTGCGGTTATGGGAATTCAGTCACGTGTGGCAATGGTTCTCCTGAAATGAGTTAAGTGAAAAGTTTCTATATGATGAAGTGTTACCCTATTGGTGATTCGGGAGTTATAATAAAATTCTTGTACTCTTGCGTATTGGTATTGGTATGTTAGGTGCAGTGAGCGATATGGGAATTGGAGGTTGAGGATTAAGGTTTCAGTTGATGTCGACAAGAATGTCAAGAGCTCAGATGAGTAGGGAAGAATTCAGATGTTTAGAGTGAGCTGATATTGTCTTTAGGGTCACCTGAGATCGGTGTCCTGTGTAAGAGGCTTGGTGTACTGAATTGCGAATTCCCGATTCGCTTTACGGTATTAGTATGGCCGGTGGTGTGGATGTGCAGACTTACTACCTGGACAAAATAGTCATGCGAGCATACCCTACGGGGGGATTTGTATAAGTGTGACATGTCAGTCACTTGATTAATAAAGATTGAGACCGAATATGGAGGTCCTGGTAGTATCGCAAGTGCGAAGGTTTATGCCTGGGAGGCATTCTATTCTTTGGGATGTGGACCATGTCAGTTCGTTTTGGATTTGACGGTTGTCTTTATGTGTCGTGAATAGGTCATTGTGGGCCCTATATCAGGCCGGATGTGTTCATTTTAGCATAGTGTTATTTTCTGAGGGGTCTTCGGGCCTTGGATGATATTTCTGTTGTCGGCCCTCTCGTGTAGTCTCTGTTGTGCCATGTGGGTTATGAGGCGGTTTGATTATTAGTCGTATTGAGATCTTGTATAGTTTGTCGTGTTATGCGAGCAGGATGGCTCTCGAGATGCAGATAATATATCACACCTCAGTTGTGCTTGAGTTTTATAGCGTGTGGCACTACCCGTCTCCCCAGGATTTGTATTATGCACTTGGCGTGATTATGGTTGATATTCGGGTATTTCGTGAGTATAAGCGTTACGGCTCGATGTGTGTTTTCTGTAGATTATTATGTTGCGTAGATCGGGTGGCACGCCGCAACGGGTATATGGTTAGATCGGGTGGCACGCCGCCAAGGATATGTTGTTTGGATCGGGTGGCANGCAAAAGATTTGAGGAGTATGTGCTATATTTCACCTTATCGGTTCATGTTCAGGTTTTGGGAAGACCCGGAGTTTATGCTTCGTGTGGATGTCATGTATAAGGAGAGAAATTCAGTCGGCTGCTTCTTTGAGAGGGTGTTCATATGCTATCAGGGCCTTGGAGTTTGATTATATTCGGGGAAAAGTCAGAGTGGATGACTCTCAACAATGGTTCTAGTACGTTCAAAATTTAAGTTGCAGTGCCTTAGGATTTCGAGTCCGTGGTATGGTTAAGTATCGAGTTTTGGCAGCGGATTATGGAAAATAGGGACTTAGAATGTTCTATGTTATCTACAGTCTACAGTGTAGCATCGGAGGAATGGGAGGAAATAACTTCGGATTCATGGAAGAATAATCGGAATGGTATACCTGTTGAGGAAGAGAATATGCGCACAAGGAAAGTATCTAATGGTTCGTGGGTTTTGAGACAGCATGGTCTCGTGACATAAGGTCACTCCGGATGAGTGAGGATTTGGGTTCGTTATGTTTTAAATAGAGCTATTATTATTCCTAAGGAAAGTCCGGAGTAAATTAAAGGAAGTTGGATCGGTTAGCAATGGTTGAATTGGCATGATGGTGGCAATGATCAGTTCCTTCAGCCTGATGAGTTATACATATGATTTGTGGCGGTACGTGCGGGGTTTGATGGACGTCGTAATTGATTTTATTTGGAGGAATTTGAGTATTATGTATTGTTATGTGTAGATGGATCCCGAAAGAATTGTGGTGGTTTAGACCACTACTCGAGACTTGGATTTTTTGCGGTTATGGGAATTCAGTCACGTGTGGCAATGGTTCTCCTGAAATGAGTTAAGTGAAAGGTTTCTATATGATGAAGTGTATACCCTATTGGTGATTCGGGAGTTATAATAAAATTCTTGTACTCTTGCGTATTGGTATTGGTATGTTAGGTGTAGTGAGCGATATGGGAATTGGAGGTTGAGGATTAAGGTTGCAGTTGATGTCGGCAAGAACGTCAAGAGCTCAGATGAGTAGGGAAGAATTCAGATGTTTAGAGTGAGCTGATATTGTCTTTAGGGTCACCTGAGATCGGTGTCCTGTGTAAGAGGCTTGGTGTACTGAATTGCGAATTCCCGATTCGCTTTACGGTATTAGTATGGCCGGTGGTGTGGATGTGCAGACTTACTACCTGGACAAAATAGTCATGCGAGCATACCCTACGGGGGGATTTGTATAAGTGTGACATGTCAGTCACTTGATTAATAAAGATTGAGACCGAATATGGAGGTCCTGGTAGTATCGCAAGTGCGAAGGTTTATGCCTGGGAGGCATTCTATTCTTTGGGATGTGGACCATGTCAGTTCGTTTTGGATTTGACGGTTGTCTTTATGTGTCGTGAATAGGTCATTGTGGGCCCTATATCAGGCCGGATGTGTTCATTTTAGCATAGTGTTATTTTCTGAGGGGTCTTCGGGCCTTGGATGATATTTCTGTTGTCGGCCCTCTCGTGTAGTCTCTGTTGTGCCATGTGGGTTATGAGGCGGTTTGATTATTAGTCGTATTGAGATCTTGTATAGTTTGTCGTGTTATGCGAGCAGGATGGCTCTCGAGATGCAGATAATATATCACACCTCAGTTGTGCTTGAGTTTTATAGCGTGTGGCACTACCCGTCTCCCCAGGATTTGTATTATGCACTTGGCGTGATTATGGTTGATATTCGGGTATTTCGTGAGTATAAGCGTTACGGCTCGATGTGTGTTTTCTGTAGATTATTATGTTGCGTAGATCGGGTGGCACGCCGCAACGGGTATATGGTTAGATCGGGTGGCACGCCGCCAAGGATATGTTGTTTGGATCGGGTGGCATGCCGCCATGGGTATCATGGTTGGATCGGGTTGCACACCGCAAAGGTATCATGTGTGGATTGGGTTGCACACCGCAACAGTGTGATATTGAGTGCAGTTTCCCATATCTATTATTGTGTGTTTTGCTTCTCATTTCCTGAGGAGGGTTCATAACATCTTTTCGGTTATTTAAATTAGTTACGTGGGTTGATTAGATCTTTCCAGAGTTCGTTTCCTTATGTATCACATTCGAGTTTGTAGCTTGTTGGCACATTGTGGCATCATATGAGACTTTTGGAAGTGTCTAAGGTGGCGTATTTCCTGAGCAGCTTGTACTGGGTGAGACGAGATTATTAGACCTGGGATCAGTGCGATCAGATTTATATGAATCATATTAAAGAGTAAATATTCTTATTCAGTCCGGAATGAGGTAATGGTTCTTGTCAGGAGGAGAGACTCCATAAATTGTGATTCGGCAGGTGGTTATGAGTTCTACATGTCTTCTCTACCGTGGCAGTATTGCGAGAGTTAAAGCAGGGCCTAATTGGTCGTGAGGTACACTACGGGCTTCGGTCAGTGGAAAGTTTAGCTGTGGTGCTTTGGAAAGATTAACTTAGGCAAATGAGTTGCGCGGTGCATGGTAAGAATTCAGTAAGGGTATACAATCGTATTTGGTGCAGTGTGTAGTGATTGATGCGGTGTTCGTATGTTGGAAACAGGCCTGGTGGAGAATTCCGAATGTTTGAAATTTGGCACTAAGGCTTATTTGACTAAATAAAAGGTGAGAATCTTCATATTGACTCGAGCTAATGTGCCCAACTGGGTTGTGGTGGCACGGATATGTGCACGAGTTGTTGAACAATGATTTCAGACAACTCCAGAGCAGTTCTTAGTACGTTCTAGGACGAACATATGTTTAAGTGGGAGAGAATGTAACGACCTGATCGGTCGTTTTGAGCTTTAGTGCGTTGTTCGGCGGTTTGAGGCCTTGAGTAGCTTTACTTTAGGTATTATGACTTGTACGCATGGTCAGAATTTATTTTCGGGAAGTTCGGAGTTGATTTGGAAAGAAAATTCTAATTTCGGAAGCCTTAAGTTGGAGGAATTGACTAAAGTGTGATTTATTGAGTAAACGACCTCGGAATCGGGATCTGAAGGTTCCAATAAGTTCGTATGATGATTTTGGACTTGGGCGTATGTCCGGATCGGGTTTTGGATGATTCAGGAGCGTTTCGGTGCCTATTGTGGAAGTTGACATTTTGGAAGAATTTCATACAAATTGGGTTGAGGCATATTTCAATGTTATCGATGTCCATGTGGGATTTCGAGCATGATAATATCTCTGTATGGTGATTCTGGTATTGGGCACGCCCCCGGATGTGGATTTGGAGGTCTGTAGGTCATGTTGAGGTCATTTGGCAAAAGCTGGAATTTGAAGGTTTTTGGAAAGTTTGACTGGGAGTGGACTTTGTGATATTGAGGTCCAATTTCGATTCCGAAAGTTGGAGTAGGTCCGTAATATCGAATGAGACTTGTGTGCGAAATTTGAGGTCAATCGGACGTGATTTGAAAGGTTTTGGCATCGAATGTAGAAGTTTGAAGTTCTAAAGTTCATTATGCTTAAATTGGGGTGCGATCCATGATTTTGATAATGTTTGGCATGATTTGAAGGCTCGACTAAGTCCGTATCGTGTTTTAGGACTTGTTCGTATTATTGGTTGGGGTCCCGAAAGCCTCGGGTGGGTTCCGGAAGATTAACGGATCGATTTTTAGACTTAAGAATTTCTGAAGTTTAATGCTTCTGGTGTAATCACACCTGCGTAACTTTGGCCGCAGGTGCGAGATCGTGGGTGCGGTGAATTGCTCGCAGAAGCGAGAATGGACTGGAGTTGGGGAAGCTGTAGAAGCGGACTGTAGAAGCGCACCTGCGAGTGCGCAGGAGCGAGGCATCTTCCGCTGGAGCATAAAATGCACAGATGCGCAAGAGCAGGTCACCCCTACGATGCCCGCAGAAGCGAAAGGAATTCCGCAGGTGCGAGTTCTTGGCTAGGAAGTGAGGACCGCAGGAGCGGAATTTGGACCGCACCTGCGAAGCCGCAGAAGCGGTCAGGTCACCGTAGGTGCGATGAACGCTGGGCAATGTGCTCTCTTTAAATCGGGGGTTTGGCTCATTTTCACTTCATTTCATCCACGGGAGCCGATTTTGGAGCACTGTTGGAGTGTCATCTTCATCAACTATAATGGGGTAAGTGATTTCTTCACATTGTGAGTTAAATACATGATGTTTACATGGATTCAAGCATAAAAAATGATAGAAATTGTGGGATTTTGAAAGAAACATAGAAATTTATATTTTTGAATTTTGACCACGAATTTGGGCATGGAATTGGAAATAAATCATATATTTGAGTTCGTGAGGTTATGGGTAATGGTTATGTTCGAATATTTTCGGAATCCGGGAACGTGGGCCGAGGGTTGCTTTATTGATTTTTCGAGCGGAGTTGAAAATTGTTATAAATTGATTAATTATGAGTATTAGAGTATATTGTAATTGGGTTGCATCTTATTTGACTAATTTTGGATAGGTGGTCACTGGTTCGAGGTGTTAGGGCGGTATTGGAGTTGGGTTTGGAACGTCGGAGTGAGATAAGTCTCCGGTCTAGCTATGTGAGGGGGAAAATTACCCCTAGGTGTTGTATATTGATGTGTGCTACTTATTGTGGGGGCTACGTATGCGGGAGGTGACGAGAGCCTGTACGTAGATACATTCATGTTATTGTCCGGGTAGGCTTAGGTTCACATCATTCCATAGCTGTACTATTTGAGCAGTCTCTCGCCTATTAAATTCCTCTATTTTACATTACTACTTGAGACTAGACTTGCTATTGTAGAGACTTCACAAGTTGATGATTAGTCACCGAATAATTCTACTCCTCTTATGGCATGTTTCCGTGATATATATATACTTCATTGAAAGGTTTTTACTAAAGAAATTATAACTCACATGTTTATTCGTGATTGGGGTCAAGGACCCGTCAAAACTTCTTATTCTAATGGGATCGAGTCGTTCGCCTCGGTAGGATTATGTATTTAACTCTTATGGGATCGGGCCGATCGCCTCAGCGGGATTTATATACCACACTCTTATAGGAGCGGGCCATTCGCCCTGGTAGTTTAATAGATGCATCTATGGTTCGTGCCGTTCGACCCTCGACAGTACACAGTTTAAATATTTATATTGGATCGGGACGTACGCCTCGACATTTCCTATATCATATCCTCGTGGAAATCGTGTGTAATATTTGGCAAGAAGCCAGTGTATCTGTGAGTTTTCCGAATTTGAGTTATGAAAATCTATCTGATGAGATCCACTATATCTATATATATGCTCCGGTTAAGGAGAGAATTTCTAATAGAGAGCTTGAGTTCCTCGTAAAGATGGGGGGTTTGTACTGCGAGATGTATACTTATTTATCTCATTTATTTACTCTATCTCATATTTACTTACCTATTTAATGTACCTGATGTTATTGGACCACTAGTGAGTGTCGTTGTCGACCCCTCGTCACAACTCCTCCGGAGTTAGGCGAGATACTTACTGGGTACACATTGATTACGTACTCATACTACACTTGCTGCACATTTTTGTGCAAGTACATATGTGACTAGTGGCCTTGTGAGAGTAGAGGCGTGTATGCATGCGAGGACTTACGTGAGCTGCATTCCATATTACGACCCGCAGCCGGTAGAGTCTCCTTCAGAGTATTTATATTTCTCCTGTCCAAATTTGTATTTCGGACAGATGCTATATTTTATTTTACATTCCTAGTTGATGTTCATGCGCTTGTGACACCGGGTTTTGGGGTGATTATGGGTTGTTCTGTATCGAAATCATTAAGAATAATATTATTTACACTATGAATTCTATCTTTTTATTATTTAATCGAAGGTAAATATGATTTTAAAGATATTAAAATAAGAACCAAATCAAGTATTTATTTTTGGCTTTCCTGACGGCAGTGTCTGGCACCATCACGAACTTTAATGAATTTGGGTCGTGACAATAGTAATCCATGTAAATTAATCTTACGTCAACACTTACTTAAGAAAGGGTTGAGCTTTCGAACAATTTAGCACCACATGATTTGAAGTTGATTTGTACTCCATACTACTTAACCCCTTTTTGATCGATCTTTAGAAGTTTCGGCCTGGTTGATTAAATATGGACATTGGTGGATATAATGAATCATTCTCAATCACGACATTGTGTCGACTGGGCCTAGGCGGGAAAATATAAATTGAAATTTTCGACCGACTTCGGTCGGTATACTATAAATATTTTAAATAATCTTTTCTTTGGTAGATAGTATGCAAGTCTGACGAGGCTTTGGTCAAAGATTGACCATTTTGCAACCGTCGGCGGTCGGAATTTTCAACTGTGTCAGATAAAGCAAACTTGTTTTTGTTGTGGGACCACCTTTTCTGACCGACTACGGTCGGTATATTTATTTACAATTTGTTAATTGAATATTTCGACCTATTACCTTTGTTTCCGACTGACATCGGTCGGTTTTTTATTC
The DNA here is from genome assembly GCA_000715115.1 of Nicotiana otophora. NCBI lineage: Eukaryota > Viridiplantae > Streptophyta > Magnoliopsida > Solanales > Solanaceae > Nicotiana > Nicotiana otophora. The sequence goes on from AWOL01S0031816.1 coordinate 42,924, forward strand.
CGACCAATTTCGGTCGGTATGCTCTGGACGGATTTTGACAGTTTTCTAGTAGTGTGTATGTAATTGCTTACAAAGAGCGATATCTATAAAATATATAATCATCATAATGATGGTATGTTTTGTGTATTTGATTATGTATAGCATTTGATCTTGTATCGATTATTTCAGGTAAGTTGTATATTTTGTGTATGCTTACAATGTATTTACGTATCAATATAATTGATATAATGTCAGTATATTTTATATTTATGCATGTATAATTATTTATAACATTGGAAGAAATGTTGCTTATACATGATTTTTACATAGTATATTATCCGTTGCAATATAACTTGTACAAGGTTTATACCATGTATATTATTTGCTGTAATTTACACTTAAATATTTGAAAAACATACTTAAATACATATGGAATACATTTAAATTCTTGAAATACATTGATATTATCAGCAAAAATAATAATTCAAATAAACCATTATTATACCTATCGGATTGATATTATATATTTTTTATTCTACTTTTACCTATCATAAAAGTTGTCTTGTATTCTCTGTCTTTCATTGCTTAATTAATACAATAAAAACAAACTTAGTGTAATCTAACAGGTGGGGTCTGGGGAGGGTAATATGTATGGAGACTTTACCCCTACCTTGAAAAGGTAGAGAAATTGCTTCTGATGGACCCTCGGTTCAAGAAAAGACCAAAAAAACTATAGCAACAAGCAGTGACAACAACAAGATAATAAGATTAGCCAACATGAAGTAATAAAAAACTAAGAAATAGAAAAAACGAGATAATTAGAAAGCTAGATCGAAAGAGGCAACATATAGTAATAGAAAACTAAGAATTAGAAAATACAAAAATAATACTGGTACCACTGGTATGAAACAAATACACTTGACTACCTACTATCTATCCTAATTTTTGACCTCCACACCCTCCTATCAAGGGTCATATCCTCGGAAAGCTGGAGCTACACCATGTCTCTGCCTAATTACCTTTATCCATACCTTTTTGGATACCTCTACCTCTTGTTAGATCCACCAAGGCCAACCTCTCACGCCTCCTTACTGGGTATCTGTGCCTCTCCTCTTCACATGCTCGAACTATCTTAGCCTCACCTTTCACATCTTTTCCTCCACATAAGTCACTATCACCTTGCCCCGAATATCTTCATTCCTATCTAGCCGGGTATGCCAACACATCTATTTTAACATCCTTATTTTTGCTACTTTTATTTTCTAGACACGAGAGTTTTTGACAGGCGAACACTCTATCCCATACAATATAGTCGGTCTAACCACCACTTTATAAAAAAATATTTAAGTCTTGGTAGAACATTCTTATCACACAAAACATCATATATAAGCCTCCATTTCATCCATCCCGCTCCAATACGATGGGTGAATTCTCGTCAATCTCTCTGTTACCTTAGATTACTGATTTAAGGTACTTGAAACTCCATCTCTTGGGGATGACTTGTGCATCCAGCATCAATCCCACGCCTGCTTCATTAGCCATATCATTAAACTTGCATCTCAAATATTCTTTTTTGGTTCAACTCAACTGAAAATCTTTTGACTCCACGGTTTGTTTTTAACCTCCAACTTTGTGTAAACACATACAAATAACATGCACCATAAAACCTCCCCTTGGATGTATTATGATAGGATATCTATCTCCAAGACAAATAAAAAATGGTCAAAGGGTTGAGCCTTGGTGCAACCCTGTCACAACTAAGAAGTGTTCTGAGTCTCCTCCTACTATCCTAACTCAGGTATTAGCACCATCACGTTTCCTTAATAACCCTAGTGTATGCTATAGGTACACCTTTATCCTCCTTACATCTCTATAGAAACTCTCTCGGGATTTTGTTGTATGCCTCTTCTGGGTCAATGAACACCATATGCAAGTCTCTCTTCCTCTCCCTAAACTGGTCCACCAATCTCCTTACCAGGTGAATGGCCTTTGTAGTCGATCAATTTGACATAAATTTGAACTGGTTCTTGAAAATAGACAAACTTCTCCTCACTCTCACTTTCACTACCCTCTCTCAAACTTTCATAGTGTGGCTTAGAAGCTTGATACTCCTATAGTTATTACAATTCTGGATATCACCCTTATTCTTGTATAACGAAATCATTGTACTCCACCTCTATTCTTCGAATATCTTATTCATCACAAAAATTACATAAACAACCTAGTAAACCACTCCAAGCATGTCATGCTTGCGTTCTTCCAAGATACCGAGATTTCTTCTAGCCCGGTCGCTCTTTCCCCGCTCATCTTACGTATAGCCTCCTCAACTTTCCCAACTTTTATATGCCTACAATACCCAAAATTTTAATGACTCTCAGAGTGCTCCAGATCATCCATCACAATGTTCTTGTCCCCCTCATCGCTCAAGAGTTTATAGAAGTATGTCTGCCATCGTCGTGTAATATGTGCCTCTTTTACCAAAACCTGGCGATCCTTGTCTTTGATGCACTTCACTTGATTCAGTTCATGGGCCTTTCTCTCTCTTACATTGGCTAGCTACTTGTCCCACCTTTGTCCCCAAGTTCTTCATACAAACATCCAAATGTTGCAGTCTTAGCCACCATAACCGCTAACATCGTGTCCTTCTTAGCCTTCTTGTACCACTCCTTATTTTTCTTCTTCTCCTCCTCGTCTATGCTCTCTATTAGCTTCAAATACGTTGTTTTCTTGGCTTTCACTTTTTCTTGAATCTTTCCATTCACCATCAGTCCCTTTTGTATCCACCAGAGTAATCGTTCGAGACGCCTAACACCTCTAGCAGCTTCCTTAATACAATTTGTTGTCGTAGTCCACTTACTACTCGCATCCCTATTACTCCTCTAGGCCCCATTCGCTAGCAACTTCTTCCCCAACTCTTGTGCTTTTACCTTAGACAAGACTTCCCACTTGATCTTAGGTTGATGATACACAATTCTCTTTTTCCTTTTCCTCTTGATCTCTAGGTCCATTACCATAGCCTATATTGGGTTGTGAGATTCACATTGGGGATAACCTTGCAATTTGTGCATAGACCTCTATTACACTTTTTGAGGAGTAGATAATCAATCTGGGTCTTAACCATCGTACGATAATAAAAAGTAATTTTTTATTAAAGAAAATATAACAAAACTAGTTCAAGAATACCTATAATTAGGAATTGAATAAGTGTGAATCTCGGTTGAGAGAGGATTCGGTTGGAATCTATTAGAATGTTAATTAATTAGTGTTGCTATAATTATGTAAAGTTTTATTTAAATATTATCTAATTATGTTTTTTACTAATTTACAAAGACATGGGCCGAAACATAATGGCCCAATAACAACAATACAAACTAGCCCACATCTCCGAATGGAATATAAAAATTTCACGGGGCGCCTTATTTGGTCGCTCCTATTTAACATGTATCCACCTTTTTTTAAAGTTTAATTGGTATCCAAAGTAAGATAACTTCATACAAGCTGCTTTTTTCTACTTTTCCTCCTCCACCACCTCCTCCTCCTCCTCCTCCTCCTTAGTTTCTATAAAAATAAAGATAACAGTGGTTTTACATGGTATTTGTGAGCAGATTTTAATGTATTTTAACTGTAGTGAGCAGCTATGACGCTCATCACTTTGTAACTACTTAGGGATTCTTTTTCTTCTTAATTGCAAAATGTGTTTGTTAGATTTGTTGTTATTTTGATAGATTGATAATTGAAATTTGTTCTTTATGTATTTGAAAGTTATATCTCAAATTTGAACTCATTTGGAGTGGATTTAAGCATTGAATCACGTGTTGGATTGTTAAAATTCAAAGCAATTGATACTTCAGATTAATTAGTCTTAAATGTATACAAATATTTATCTGCACTTCAGACTAATTAGTCTTAAGTGCATTTTGAGTGTAATTTTCGTTCAAACTAATTTTGTATTAAGTGCATATAAAAATTTAGCTGCACTTAAGACTAATTAGACCTAAGTGCAGTTTTTGTACTTTGAAGTTTACATTACATAATTTCAGGTGCGATTGTCTGAAATTTGCACTGTCAGGGGGAAAACTTCAGGCGCGAACATTACCTAAAATTTATAAGTTTGCATTTGAAGTTTGCACGGTCACGAGGAGAACTTTAGATGCGAAAACTATCCAAAATTTCTTACTTTAGACGCGAATTTTTGGAACTTTAGACACGAAGTTTGAAGTGTGTTTCAACGTAAGTAAAATTATATTTTTTTTTACAATTAGGGTATAGGTTCAAGGGTGACCCAAAAATCGAGTATATCTGCACTTCTCCTGATCAAATGTAACTTGGGAATTATCAATAAGGGCAAACTGCATTCTAAGGGCTCATTTGAGACGAGGGATAAGAGATAATTAATTTCGAGATTAAATTTGAGATGAGTTTATCCCACATTTGATTGGGATAAATTTACGGTATAAATAATTTCGGAATTACTAATCTCGGTATTATCGTGTTATTTTTATCTATATGGGAGAGTGGGATAACAATCCTGAAATAACTAATCTCGAAATAATTAATTCTGGGATAACTTATTTTCCAACCAAACGACCCCTAAGGGGTGGTTTGGTTTAACGAATCACATGGATTATCTTTGTATAAATTTTTGAGATTAAATTTATCCTGTATTTGGTTGAAGAAATTTGCTAAAATCTATATTATTTGTATATCAAAATTTTAATATAATTTATCTTAATAAAAGGTGAAATATATCATCCAGGTTATAATCCTAATTTTAACTCCAATATTATAATCCTTTAATATCTTGATTTTGAACCAACTGACTCCTAACTGCAACAACAACAACAACAACAACCCAGTAAAATCCCACAAGTGAGTCTGGGGAGGGTAGTGTGTACGCAAACCTTACCCCTACAGGGAGTAGAGAGGTTGTTTAAGATAGACCCTCAGCTTAAGAAGGCGAAAAGATATAATATATCAGTACCATCAACAGAAACCATTGAAATAATAATAGCATCATAAGAACCATAAAATACATGAAAAGCAATAATAATAACTAGTAAATAAGGCCCGACACTATGAAAAATAAAAGAGTAGTGTGAACACAATATTAACCACTAGCAGCCTAAGACAAAATCTGATTAGACAAGCCTCACACTGGTACGAAGTAGAAATATTCTACCTCCTAAGTCCTAACCTACAACCCTAATGCTCGACCTCCACGGCTTCCTATCAAGGGCCATGTCCTCAGAAATCTGAAGTCATGTTATGTCCTACCTGATCACCTCTTCCCAATACTTCTTAGGCCACCCTCTACCTCTTCTCGTATCCTCCAAAGCCAACTGCTCACACCTCCTTACCGGGGCATCTAGGCTTTCCTTTGTGCGTGCCCAAACCATCTGAGCCTCGCTTCCCGAATCTTGTCATCCATAGGAACCACGCCCACCTTATTCCAAGTATCTTCATTCCTAATTTTATCCATCTTAATGTGCCCGCACATTTACCTCAACATCCTCATCTCTGCTACTTTTATCTTTTGGATATGTGAGTTCTTAACTTTCCAACACTCAGCCCCATACAACATGTCCTGTCTAACCACCGCTCTATAAAACTTACCTTTGAGTATCAGTGACACTTTCTTGTCACACAGGACTCCAAATGCTAACCTCAATTGCATCCACCCCCACCCCTATACGGTGTGTGACATCCTTGTCGATCTCCCCATCCCCCTGGATAACCGACCCATGGTACTTGAAAATGCCTCTCTTGGGGATGACATATGATTCAAGACTCACGTCCATACTCGCTTCCCTCGGCTCGATGCTGAACTTGCACTCCAGGTATTCCGTCTTAGTCTGGCTCCACTTGAAACCCTTAGACTCAAGGGCTTGTCTCCAAACATCCAGCCTCTCATTAACGCTGCCTCACATCTTATCAATCAGAACTATGTCACCAGTGAATAACATACACCATGGAACCTCCCTATGGTATGTCAGTGCTTCCATCACCAAGGCAAATAAAAACGGGATGAGCACAGATCCTTAATGTAATCCCATAACAACCGGAAAATACTCTGCGTCATCTCCTACTGTAATGACCCAACCAGTCGTTTTGCTTTCTAGAACCTCGTTCCCCTAAATAAGACTCCACGTATGTGCTCTTACTGTTTTATGACTTACGGGGATGGGTAGTTCGGGATTCGAAAGGGTTCGGGTTAAAATCAAAATACTTATTTCCTTAGTTTGGCTTTAAAAGACTAAGTTTGACTTCGGTCAATGTTTTGAGTAAACAACCTCATAATCAGGATTTGATGGTTCCAATAGGTTCATATGATAATTTTTGACTTGGGCGTATGTTCGAATCGGGTTTTGGACGACCCGGGAGCGTTTCGACGTTTAATAGTGAAAGTTGACTATTTGAAGGTTTTAAAGTTCTTTAAATTTGATTTGGAGTAGGTTTTTGTGTTACCGAGGTCCGTTTGGAATTCCGAGCCCGGTAATAGTTTCGTATAGTGATTTAAGACTTGCACGCAAAATTTGGTATCATTCCGAGTAGTTTAAGTATGTTTCGGCGCTCGGAGTAAGTTGAAGAACTTGAAGTTCCTAAGTCGATTCAATTGGGTTTGAGGTGTGATTCTTAGTTTTGATGTTGTTTTATGCATTCCGAGGGTTCAAACGAGTTCGTTTTATGATTTCAAACTTGTTGGTACGTTCGGACGGGGTCTCGGGGGGCCCAGATGCCATTCAGACGATGCGCAGATTGAGTTAAGACTCAAAAGGCTGCTGGTGCACCAGTTCTAGTGTGCCTGCACTTGCAAGCTTTGGGCCGCAGGTGTGTGGGTTTGGTCGCAAAAACGGCTTTGGAACGTTTGGCCATGGACCGCAGATGCGGGTTTTCGAGGGCACCTGCGAACGTGCATGTGCGTTGGGGAGGATGCAGAAGTGGGTCAAGCCGTAGAAGCGACATGCTTGCCGCAGAAGCTGAAATCCCATCTGCAAAAGCGGCCCTCGCTGGACTAGAGGACTTCCACATAAGCGGACCTAGCACCGAAGGTGCTGTACTGTAAATGCGGCAGGGGCACCATAGGTGTGAAAAACGCTGAAGGCAGAACATCATTTAAGTCAGGGTTGAGCATTTGGGGTTCATTTATTGCACTTCTTGGGGCGGTTTTTGGAGCTCTTAGAGAAGGGTTTTTACCTAGCACCTTGAGGTAAGTAATTTCTACACAATGTGAGTTAAATACATAGATTATGGATAGATTTAATATGTAAAATTTATGAAATCATGGGTTTAGATGAAAACAACCTAGGTTTTGATAAATATGGGATTTAACCACAAAAGTAATTATGGAATTTAGTGAAAATCATATATTTGAGTTCGTGAGGTTATGAGTAACAAATTTCTTCAAACATTTTCGGAATCCGGGCACGTGGGCCCGGGGATGCATTTTAGGATTTCTTCAATTGGGATTGAGTAATTACTTTAATAGCTAGAATATGAACTTTTGAGCACGTATTGATTATTTTATATAACATATGACTAGTTTCGAGTCGTTTGGCACCGAGTTGAGGGTTTAGAGCATAGCTGTGGACCGGAAAGTAAGCTTTGAGACGAGGTAAGTCTCTTGCCTAACCTTGTAAGAGGGAACTCTTCCCCTTAGGTGTATCTTTGTTGTGAATTCTATGTGTGGGGAGCTACTTACGCACTAGGTGACAAGAGTCCGTATGTAGCTGTATTCTATGTGATGTCCGGGTAGTCTTAGGCTTACACTATGCCTTGTTTGCACTGTTATGTTGGTTATGCACATTAACTGCTTTGAAATGAGCTGAGATTAATGATTTAAATATTTAAAGTCTCTAGTTTAGATTTCTTGTGTTTGGAAAGAATTTAAGGATTTTATGAGAACTCTGACAATTTTATGTTCACTCGCGTCGCAAGTATTTTGCGAGCGAGGTAAACTCTCCTCTACTTTCATGGGAGCGGGCCATTTGCCTCGGCAGGTTAATAGATGCATCTATGGTTTGTGTCATTCGATCCTCGGCATTGCACATTATATTTCTGGATCGGATCGTACGACCTCGACATAAATCGTGTGTGATAATACTCGAAGCCTAACTTTTATTTGAGATTAATACATGGCTTGAGCGGTCACTATTATTTAAAGGACATGAATTGATTCGAAATTAATGTTAGTGAAGGGAATTATTATTCACTGCTTGTTACTGTGTGGTATTAATTGCTTACATAATCCATGCTTATTTATGATTTTCGCATTTTATTTATAGCCCATAATAAGTGTCGATGTCGACCCCTCGTCACTACTTCTTCGAGGTTAGACTTGATACTTACTAGGTACATGTTGTTTATGTACTCACGCTACACTAACCGTGCAAGATCTGAGGCAGGTGCATCTGATGGACATACCGACGCACACCCCCGTTACCCGGAGACCTAGTGGTGAGTTGCATCCTGAGTCGTTCTGCAACACTTAGAGCCTTTCTTTTGTACTTATTTTCTGTCTATGTTATTTCAGACAATGGTTAGAGTTTTGTATATTCTACTAGTGTGCTCATACACTTGTGACACCAGATCTTGGCACATACTCCAATAGACTTTACGGTTTTGGGGTATTCACATATTTATGCTTGCATTCAGTTGCTTTCATTTTAACCATTTGACTCTCTATTTCTCAAATTTCTAAACAAATGGGATTTATTAGGCATTTGGACATAAGAATTGTAAAATTCTAAAAAAAAGTAAAAAAAAAAAAATAAGTGAAAATAGTATTTGAAAATTAGAGTTGTGTTTGGATATGAATATTATTTTGGGTTGTTTTTGAAGTTTTGTGAGTGATTTGAGTGAAAATTTTGAAAAATAGCTTTTTGGAGCTTTTCAAATTTTCAAAAAATGTCAAAATTTATTTTCAAGTGAAAATTGAAAATTTTATGGCCAAACACTGATTTGGAAAAAAGTAAATTTTTTTTATGTCCAAACGGGCTCTTAATTACTTGGAAATTGGTTAAAAGAAGAAATCATATAGTAACTTCATCGTAGGCTTGCCTAGCGGCGACGTTAGGCGCCATCACGGCCTATAGGAAAAATTGGGTCATAACACCTACTATCCTAACCCGAGCCTTAGCTCTATCATACATGTCTTTAATCGCCCTAATGTAAGCAACCATCACACCTTTGCCTCCATGCATCTCCAAAGAACCTCTCTAGGGAACTTATCATACGCTTTCTCCAAATCAATAAACACCATGTGCAGATCATTCTTCCTATCCCTGTACTGTTCCACCAACCTCCTAATAATGTGGATAATTTTAGTAGTAGAACGACCAGACATGAACCCGAACTGGTTGTCGGATATAGACACCGTCCTCCCCACCCTCACTTCTATAACCCTCTCCCAAACTTTTATAGTATGACTTAGTAACTTGATACCCCTATAGTTATTATAATTTTGGATATCACCTTTATTCTTGTATAACAGTATCACCGTACTCCACCTTCACTCATCCGGCATCCTCTTCGTCTTGGAAATAACATTAAATTGCCCCGTCAGCCACTCCAAACCTGCTCTACCCACACAACTACCTAGAAGTAGGGTTGTGCATTTGGATCGGAAATCCGAAAATCCGAACCGATCCACTCTATTCGGATTTTCGGATTTCGGATATTTGGATCGGATATGGATTATGTTTTTAAAAAATTCGGATATCCGGATTGGTATAGTTTTAATCCAATCTAACCCGAAATCCGAAATTATATGGACCTATATAAATACTAGACTAAAATTTTAGGGTTAGGTCTTCTTTTTTATTTCATTTTTCAGACTTAGCCGCGTAGGTTATATCGATACTTTCTCTCTCACACTTCTTTGTTCCGCCTCTCTGTTCGATTTCCATTCTCAATCACGACCAGACGACCCACATCCCTAGTCGATGTTAAGACTGATCCCTTGTCTCTTTTTAACATGGTTGTTAATTATTATTGGTTCCATGGTTGGAAGATTCCTCTTTCTTAGACTTAAAGGTGGTGTTTTTCATTTTTTATATAAGTATTTTCAGAACCTACTTGACACAGTGATAAACTTTAATAATGCGTACAATTTCATCTGAAAATACGAAATATTTATTCGATCCAAACTTTAAAATTCAATCCAATTCGATGTTAATTCAGATTAGATTCAGATTGCATTTTATAGAATTCAAAATCCGAACTTTCAATTCGAAATATGCTAAATCCGATCCGGCCGATGAGCAGCCCTACCTAGAAGACTACTATTCTATTCTATGCTGCCCTGCTCCAAATAGGCTTGCTCGGAGGCCAAGCACGCGTGGACGCTTCGTCAGTATAACTATTGACAATCTGGCTCATCCGAGCACCAACAGGTAGTCTCCTCACTGACAAGTAGGAGTAGTTATGCACGTGGTCCCTTTTCTAGCTCCCTGCCTATAATCCTCAAACAGCACCTTTGAGGTTAGCGAGGATGTCACAGTTTTGTTGTTTATCCACAAATGGATATCCATAAAGATTCTTCAGTATGCTTCAGCAATTCCCCTAACTCAAACCAAGACTTGTGAGTCTGACTAGAGCGCGTGACACTGCCAGATATCCCCTTATAGCCCTAGCCAGCTCAGCTGGTCACCATCCTATAGTCTGACACGTGTACAACCGCCTTTCTGTCAAGAAAAAATCCAACATTTTGGAAACATAACCGTAAAGACATCAGTCTGCACCTCACTACACACCTCTTTTAAATCCAAGTTGCCTCTCGGCGGTTGTGGCAGGCACCAATTTTACAAAGAAGACACCCCCGCAACCCCTTTTCACCATTTCACTTGCAGATCTTAGTTTTTTCTCTCTTGCTTGTGTTTTTTTGGATGGTGGTAAGGTGGAGTTTTTGAGGATGAAGATTCAGTGTAACGTGTGTGAGTCAGCAGATGCGAGGGTTTTGTGCTGTGCGGACGAGGCAGCTCTTTGTTGGTCATGTGATGATAAAGTTCATGCTGCAAATAAACTTGCTAGTAAGCACCAGAGAGTGCCTCTTTCTGCTTCATCTTCACCCATGCCCAAGTGTGACATCTGCCAGGTAAAATTGACTTTTATTTATCTATTGCTAGTTTCTATATTCAGTTTGTTGAGTTTGTATAGTCTGAGGTGTTTGTTCGATGTATTTCCTCGAGTGTACAGTTGCTGTATCTGTTGTTTGGTTTTTGTTCTGCCTGCTAGCATAATTCGATCAAAGGAAAAGACATGATCTTTGTCTTGTTTTTACAAATATATGCACTATAGAGTAGTAGTTGTGAAATCCCATATCTTTTTCTTTTTGGGGTGGTGGGGGTGATAAGTAGATGCGAAAGTAGATAAGTAGTACTCCCTTGTTTGACTGGGCACGGAGTTTAAGAAAACAATAAAGACTTTTAAAATTTGTGTTACTAAACAAGTCAAAAGGGCAGAGTATTTGTGTGGTTATAAAAGCTTCTCATGGGTAGAATGGTAAGTTTAAGCTAAATTATTTTCAAATTTAAAAAGGTGTCATTCTTTTTGAAACGGACAAAAAAAAATATGTTCGCATAAAAACTAGAACGGAGCGAGTATTTTTTATTTATCTGTATGTTTTATGACAAGAGAGGACTACGCGCATTCGGTTGGTTAATATAGTATTTACGTTTGACTTAAATTCTGGCTGCTGCACTACCGCTTTCTCTTTTTTCTTCGTTTATTAGTTACCTTCAACATTGTACCTTTGACCTTTGCAACATGCTGGAAATATTTGGAGTATTGTTGAATGCTTTTTATGCATTGACAGAGATGCCTTTAAATTTAATACTTACACATACTTAATGAATTTTTGGAGTCAGGATTTCAACTTCATAGTTCTGGATTTTAGAACAACATAGAGTGCTAATAGCTAAGTTTTAAATTTAATATTTACACATATTTAATGAATTTTTTAACACAAATATACTCTTTTGAGAAGAAGCTATCGGGTTCGGCCAAACCCGGCGACTTGATATAGTGTTCCTTTTCATTATTCCGCCTTTCCATTTCGAGTAACAGAGGAAGGCAGAAGGTGTCTGATTCTTAATGATGGAGCCCTTATTTTTAGGGGCTGGCATCATAGAGCATCACCCTCATGCTCGTGACTTTCATTCAGACAGTGTAAGAATGGTTAGCAGCCAAGATCAAGGGGATTATTATAGCTTTTTAGTGAGCATTAATTGTAGGTGAAAGCAAGTTATGGAACTTTTCCTGATAGCCAGAGACATGTGGCAAGGCACATGGTGTTGCGCCAAAGCAGTTATATTTTATCAGATCTATTAGAGTAGTTCCATCCACCTATGAAAATCTTCTTCACTTCTACATGTCATGATGGCAATTCACAAAATGAACAAAAAATATATGTATATGCTTCAGCATCATTGAGCTTGTACACAATTCATGCCTATTTCCTAAAGAAACTCCACTTTTATACTGATAGTAAGAGATGCTATTTTGTACAGGAAACTGTTGGCTATTTCTTTTGCCTTGAGGATCGGG
>AWOL01S0031822.1:16561-40135 GCA_000715115.1 Nicotiana otophora
TTAAGCATGTTTAGTCTGAAGTTTTCGCAAATGAACTAAATAATTTTAGCATGTTTAAACTGAAGTTTTAGCAAATGAACTAAATAACTTCAGCATGTTTAGTCTGAAATTTTAGCAAATGAACTAAATAACTTAAGCATGTTTAGTCTGAAGTTTTAGCAAATGAACTAAATAACTTAAGCATGTTTAGTCTGAAGTTTTAGCAAATGAACTAAATAACTTAAGCATGTTTAGTCTGAAGTTTTAGCAAATGAACTAAATAACTTAAGCATGTTTAGTCTGAAGTTTTAGCAAATGAACTAAATAACTTAAGCATGTTTAGTCTGAAGTTTTAGCAAATGAACTAAATAACTTAAGCATGTTTAGTCTGAAGTTTTAGCAAATGAACTAAATAACTTAAGCATGTTTAGTCTGAAGTTTTAGCAAATGAACTAAATAACTTAAGCATGTTTAGTCTGAAGTTTTAGCAAATGAACTAAATAACTTAAGCATGTTTAGTCTGAAGTTTTAGCAAATGAACTAAATAATTTCAGCATGCATTAGCAAAAACTCATTAGAAAATTACATATTGCAAGACAAAAATTTAAGCATGTTTAGTCTGAAGTTTTCGCAAATGAACTAAATAATTTTAGCATGTTTAAACTGAAGTTTTAGCAAATGAACTAAATAACTTCAGCATGTTTAGTCTGAAATTTTAGCAAATGAACTAAATAACTTCAGCATATTTAGACTGAAGTTTTGGATAAAACTCATGACAAAGCTGTTGACTGCAGGATAAATAACTTCAGCATGCATTAGCATGAAGTTTTAGCTTTAATGTAAAACAACTTCAGCTGCTACTGTAATTGACTGAAGTTTTACACCATTTCGCATGCTAATGAATAAGCCCTGGTACTATTAAAACAACGTCATCTCCAAACGTTAGCATGATGCTACGTTTTTTTGTTTTATAGTATGCTAATACGAATGAGGTCATCTCCAAATTAGCATGTTAATGCTAATACTATTAGTAGTGTAATTGTCATATTATTATGGATTTTTTATCAACTGACTACCAAATCAATAGTTTTTAAAAATATAGTACATGTTAAAAGGTGACACAAATATAGGGTACGACTCCCGACTTTATCCATCCTAGGCGTATCGAGATATTACTAGATCATTTGACCACCGAAGCCTTTGGGCTTCCAACCCCATCAATAAATTTACCATGCCGAAAAATTTATCTGAACATACTTGAGGATACAGATGGCACCAATCCAATCTATATGCAAATAAGCGGGAAGTGGTATAACATTTTATAGCGGAATATAAGTGCGATTTTTTTTTGGAGACCATGTTTTTTCTCCCTTTTTAATATTTTTTTGAACTTGCACCCATATTTAATCCACTCGGACTAATAGCCTGTTTTTCCAAGCTTCTCCAAAGCTAAAAGTGTGTTTTTTCCAAAAGTACTTTTTTCTCAACTTAAGTTGTTTGGCCAAAATATTCTTTTTTGGGGAGAGCAGTGCTTTTGGAAAGAAGCAGAAGAAGTTTTTGAGAAGCAACCAAAAATAGCTTCTCCCGAAACAATTTTAATTTTTCTTCTTACCAAATACACCCTTAACAAAATATAGTATATACCAAAATCACCTTACTTATTTTAAACCTAATACTTAATGTATTAAGTATTTCTTCTTATATTAGGATAATTTTCTAATATACAGTGACTTCATGGGTGAATGCTTTTATATTTGTTGAATAATTTTTTAATATATTTAAATTATTTTAAGAGAATTAAAGTATATTTTAATTTTATTTTCATGTTTTACTTAAATAAAATAAAATAATTTAATTATAATCTTTAATAACAAATTCTTGAGATTATTTATTTACTTAAAATATTACTCCCTATGTTTCAATTTAAATGACACACTTTCCTTATTAGTCTGTTTCAAAAAGAATGCACATTTTTATATTTGAAAATAATTTAACTTTAAACTTTTTATTTTACTCACTTTATCCTCAATAATAAGCTTTTATAGTCACAAAAACGTTATGACCCCACAAAGCTTGTGCCAAGTTAAACTGCATCATCTAAATTGAAATAGAGGAATTAACTATTAAGTAAATCTATTCATATTCTTATTCGTAATTTGATACTTAAAAATATTTTTTGAAAAGCTTAGTCGAACACAAATTATTGGTCAAAAATATTTTTTAGATTTTTTTGCAAAGCGTAAATTATTTTTCTTCAAAATTACTTTTTCAAAAAATATTTTTAAAAAAAGTATTTCTCAAAATAAGTGTTTTTTTCCAACTTAGTACTTTGCTTCTTTCTTCTTCTTGTGGCCTAGTAAAACCCAGCAACCACGCTACCACCTATTTAGTCAAAATCCAACACTACCATAGCTGCTCCATCTTCGACCAACAAGCCCATAAATCACCGTAGAAAACCATCCAAAATTCAGTTCCTCCATAGGTAAGTAACACAAAACCACCCGCCAACACCATCCAAAACGCAACTACGAAGATCTGATTTTTGTTTTCTCAAATCTCTACGTCTATTTGTGATTCTGCTAAGTAAAGCAATTGAGAGCAAAAGATTATTTTTAGGAAGACTCTATGGCATTAGCAATCCCAAATCAGAGACGATAATCCCACGTTTTGGAAAGTTTTAGCAATGATACTTCAAAACTATTTAGAAAAGTTGATTGCAAATACAGCTGATAGCATCAATTTGAGGTGGCATTACTGCTTCATTCCAAAACTTCAGACAAGGCAGTGCAAATTTCAGACGAAGTTCGTACCAAAAATGTTTGAAATTCCTACCAAATGTCCGAAGTTCATAGAACACGGATTTTGAACTTAAAATATACTCCCCGTTTACTTTTACTTGACATGTATGCTAAAAATAGATTTTCATTTTTACTTGTCAATTTACGCATATCAAGAGAAGACAATTTTTTTTCCTGTTATACCCACAGTATTTATTACTCATTTCAAATCATTTTCTCAAATTTAATAAAATATGCATTAATTAATATAGGTATCATGGTAAATTATGCATTTTATTTATTATTTCTTACGAGGCGTGAAAAGTCAAAACGTGTCAAGTAAAAGTGAACGGAGGGAGTAGCTTAAACATGACCCAAAATCGGGTATTTGTGCACTTAGAAAATAGGAGCAAATATGGGTGTTCATGGTTAGGATTGGTTTTCCCTAAAAAGAAACCAAACTAGGTAATTAAGTCGGGTTTTCAAATATTGGGGTGTTCATGGTTCGGTTAGACTTTCTATTATCATGTTCAAAGATATTTTAGTTTAGAACTTTTTGGATGCAAACTCATCTATTTTGACTTTTGAATTGTTGATCAAACGATATATTCATATTTTATTTTTGAATATGGATAATGATAGTTGGATATTTTAATTTTATTTCGTGGTTTATATAAATTATGGTGTATAAAATTTTATTGCATAGGAAAATATTCCTCATTTTGCTTCCATAAATATCATAAATTACAATTGTGAATTGTTGCAATAGAGAATATAACTGTTCCAGTAGACGTAGCAAACAATAACAGCAACCCCTAATAACCGTTGCAAAATCCGTTGCAATAAGGTACTGATAATTGTTTCAATATATCACACAAAACGTTACAATATATCATGAAAAACGTTGCAATATGATTAAAAGGTCGCTGGTATAATTATACTACAACAGTTTATAACCGTGCCAACAGAACATAAAACCGTTCTCATAGATGGAGCAATGGCAGCGACTCCATAACCGTTACATTATCCCTCTATGGAGACAGTTTTGAAATTGTTACAAATAACCGTTCCAATTGACCTATTGTAATGCTGAATCCTGGAATGCGTCCCAATCCGTCCCATTAGCCTACATGGATGGTTAGTGTATCTATTGTTACGGTTTTGGAAGGGTTCCCATAGGTGTAATTTTTAGTAGTGAAACCAAATCAATTAAGTCGGATTTTTATCAATTCGGTGTATGTCGGTTTTTGTCGGTGTTTCGATTATTTATCAATTTTTTTTCTTAAATATGAGACATACACTACCAAACACATATTCTGTCGACTACATTTTCAACATAACACTATCAAACCAGTTGCTCTTTGAAAAATCTATTATTTACCAAGATATATTGATGATGATTGAATCAAATAGTGATGAATAATTTTAGGACTCAATTAAAAATAGATTATTTTTAATATGAAATAAATTCTCGTATTTAGCAAAAGAAAACTACCAATCAAATTAGAATATAAAGGCAAAAAACTAGATTATTACAATAGCAAAGAACTAGAAAAGTGCAAACTATTAAAATGTAATATAAAATTTTAGAAACTTTGTATAAAAATATACATATATATAAGTGTAATAATACATTTTAAATAAATACTTCTATATTCGGTTTGGTTCGATTTTTTCGGTTATTGTTTTATTAAAACTAAAACCAAACCAAATTTGGCCGGTTTTAAAATTCAAAATCAAAACCAAACCAAAATGAAAAAGTATCAATTTTTTTAGTCGATTTGGTTCGGTTTGGTTCGATTTTCAATCAAGACACAAGCAATTGCCATCTGGCACCACCTGCAAGTTGCGAAAAAAAGGTGTAAAAGTGTAACGACCCGACTTGTCATTTTAAGAATTTACGCCCCGTTCAGTGACTTAAGATCTCAAGCAGCTTCGCAATATGTATTATGACCCGCGAGTATGGTCGAGTTTGAATTACTGAAGATTCGGAATTAAATTAAAAGAATAATCCTTATTTAAAAACTTAAATAGAAAGAGTTGACCAGAGAGTTGACTTTTGAGAAAACAACTTCGGAATGGAATTTTGATGATGTCAATAGCTCCGTATGGTGATTATGAACTTAGGAGCGTATCCAGAAAATTATTTGGAGGTCTGTAGTGGAATTAGGCTTGAAATGGCGAAAGATGAATTTTGAAAAGTTTGACCGGGGGGTTGACTTTTTGATATTGGGGTAGGAATCTGATTCTGGAAATTGAAATAGCTTTGTTATGTCAATTATGACTTGTGGTGTAAAATTTGAAGTCATTCCAGATTGATTTGATGTGTTTCGGCACAAGATATAGAATTTGAAAGTTCAAAGTTCATAGATTTTGATTTGAGGTGTGATTTGTAGTTTTAATATTGTTTGATGTGATTTAAGGCCTTGAGCATGTTCGTGTTATGTATTGGGACTGGTTGGTATGCTCAGACGGGGTACCGAGTGACTCGGGTGAGTTTCGGGGTAGTTTCGGACCATTTCTAGGCCATTTTTAGTTGCTGATTTTTGGCCACAAAGGTATGCATCGCGATCACGGACAAATGGTCGCGATCGCAAAGAGTAATTTTGTTGTTTGGAGACTGTGAATCGCGATCGCGGAAGCCTTTTCGCGATCGCATAGAGGAAACTCCTGCCGCACTGACCCGACTTTGGAAGCTCATATCTCGCAATTTATAAAACATTTGGAGATGATCCAAAAATAAAAGTTGTATCCCTTTGTGAGTTTTCAGAAAGGTAAAACATTTGTTATGTGGAGTTGTGTACAAAGAGTTATGATAGATAAACTACAGGCTGTCCGGGAAGAGTTTGGAAATCTCTGTTGTATAGGGTTGATTTTAGAAGCTTATATCTCGAAATATATAAGGAATTGGGAGATGAGTTACAAATGAAAGTTATATCCCATGGAATCTAGTTTTCAGAAAGTTAAGCCATTCCTCATTTGGAGTTTTGTACAAAAGGTTATGACTATTATACTAGAGTCTGTCTGAAAGAGTTGGGGAGTTTGTTCTTCGCGATTGTTTCGATTGGTTTTCCGCAATCGTGAAGAGCAATTTTGGGACTGAAAAATTTTGTGCTTCGCGATCGCGAATAGTAAATACTTGGGCAATAGCTATATTTCGAGGTTTCAGCCATTTTTAACATATTTGGAGCTATAGAGCTCAGATTGAAGCGATTCTTGAGGAGATTTTTACCATATGGATTGGGGTAAGTGTTCTATATCCTAAAGTGATTATACTTCATGATTCTATGGTTATATTTATCATTTATTTTGGACTTAAATGGAAGAAATTAAGATTTTGACAAAATCTTCCAAAAATAAAAATTTAAGATTTGGAGGTTGAGTTGTTATCGGAATTTGATAAAATTAGAATGGTTGAACTCGTATCGGAATGGGTTTTCGGATTTAGTAAAAATTACGTCGGGTTCAGAGAGGCGGGCCCCGTGTTGACTTTTGTTGACTTTTTGGAATAAATTTTTAAGTCGGCGTATTATTATCCTGAATTATTTTCGATGAATGTTAATGAGGTTGTGCAATTAATTTGGATAGATTTGAGTTGTCCGGAGGTCAATTCAAGCAAGAAGACTATTTTAGAATATCGGCCTAACTTCAAAAAGGTAAGTGTCTTGCTTAACCTCGAGTAGGGGAATTACATCTTAGGCATTGAGTCTTATGTGCCATTTATGAAATGTGAAAAGCCATGTATGTGAGGTGACGAGTACGTACTCGGGCTTATATGTGCAAATTTATTGGATTAAATTATTAGGCATTATTGTGCAGTAAATTGGGTAATTGTGGATATTTATTAAATCATCTATTTGTCGTGCCTAAATCCTTGTTGTTGTATTTGTTTTTATATGACAATTTGATGTGATTGTTACTTGAAAATTTATGAAATTTCGTGAGTATGGTTGATTTGATATTTCTTGGAATTTAGTTTCAATATGAATTTTCCCTATGAAAATAATCAATTAAGCAAGTTTAAAAAAAAGTGTTAACTTAATTATCTAAGTTTGGATTAATGAAGACTTTGCTTTATGCTGAGTAATTTCTATCTCTGTTGATTGTTTTTGGGGTGTTATACACATTGTGTGGGGCCTTCGCTTATTTGTTGTTAAATTAATTGATTTGGTTGTATCTTTGGAATTTTGGTTGTGGCCATTGGGCAAATTGTGATATGAATTGATTTTGTTATATTGTCATGATATCTTCCCGTGTAAATTGTGTGTTGAGTGAGTTCTTATTTTGAGGAGATAAGGGTGAAATGTCACCGTTAATATTATGTGGGGATAAGTGTGGCATTTCACTGTAGTTGTGTTTGTTGGAATATTGTTTGGGTGGAGCGATAAAGGCGGCTATAGGAGCGATAAGGGTGGTTATATGAGCGATAAGGGTGGCTATTGATATTGTTAGGGCGGAGGGATAAGGATGGATATAGGAGAGATAAGGGTGACTATTGTCAGGGATGATATATAAATCGGCTTACCTAGTCTTAGAGACTAGGTGCCATCACGACGCCTGTGGTGGAATTTTGGGTCGTGACAAGTTGGTATCAGAGCTCTAGATTTATAGGTTCTACGAGTGACGAACAAGTTTAGTAGAGTCTTGCAGATCGGTACAGAGACGTCTGTACTTATCTTCGAGAGGCTACAGAGCTAGTAGGAAAAATCCACTTCTTTTATTTCTCATCGTGCGACATTTATTCAGCTTGAAGCATATATCTTATGTTCTTTTGAATCCACTCGTGTATGAAATTGCGCGATCGGTATCAACTATGCGCCAACGGTTTGTGATACTACAAAAGGGGTTATAAGGGTGCCAGGGTTGTTCTCCATTGTTACAACGTGTCATCCAGATCGAGGATGCGAAAGTATTTAGAGATCATTCAATTGTGCACATGGGGGTACATCAGGTTCTGACATCTGGTTAATAAGTATGATCTTAAGAAGGTTTAATTAATTGCCTAATCGTCACAATCATGGTAGGGTCACGAGGTAGATGTAGATATGAAGATAGTTGGTGGTGTTAGAGACTATGTAGTTCGTATGGGACTTCTATTTAGCGAAGGGTACATACTAGCAGCCAAGGCACTGGAGAAAGCGAGTTTAACTGTCACGAGGATGACATGCGCCAAATAAATGACTTGAGGTATCTTATGACCAGTGTCCTACGAGCGATAAGGTTAGTATTGTGGATCATAGGAATGTGTCATATGGCTTCGCGCCAAGTGAGGGGAGTCTACTATCAACGATCAGATTGCGGGGTCATGTGCTATTCAGTTTGAGCCTGAGATGTATTTATGTGGTATTGCAAGGTTCTCCGAAACTTGTATATGATTAAGATATGAGATTTGTATGGGATGATGTTGGGGATTGCGGTATTTTCGCGTCCTTAATAATTCTACATTTTAGTACCAGCGGGGTCACAAAAATAATTTTAGAATATTCAGGGTGCTACAGTAAGTTCTTTTAATGCACCACTAACACGTGGTTCTTACAGTGGTTATTCTAGTTATCCGGCAGAGATTAAGTATGAGCTGCCATGCCCGCAGAGGGGTTGTTACGAGAGTTGTGATACTAGACACATCAAGAGAAATTGTCCCAGACTTGGGAGGGGTAGATTTCAACAGAACACTCAGGCTACAAGCTTTATTCCAGTTAATACTCCACGTGCATAGCCAGTTAGGGGTGGAGGACAGACGGGTAGAGGGCGCCTAAGAGGTGGAGGCCCGACCCATTGATATAATTGCTATGAATTGGCTGAGGCCGATACACCGGATGGTGTAGTTACATGTATGATTTAATTTATAATAAAAGGAGCACCATTCTTATTTTGATTCGATTCCGATTATCGAGGTGAGAACTCCTTTCATGCTCCTTATATATGGTGGATTAGTGAATTTGTACTCCACTCCCGCGTTTATACCTGTTAGGAGATTTTATGGTGTTAGCCCGTGTGTATCATTTTTGTTTTGTACATTATTGTGCACTATGAGGGATCATTATGTATTGAGAAAAATTCTTTACGAAATTTATTGAAAAGAAGAAAGAAAGGAAATTGAAAATTTCAGTGGGCACAATGTGCAAAAATACTTGTGATTCGGAGTTGAGGACGAGATCCTCGCATTTTTTTATATGGTGTGAAATAATTAAACTGGGCTATAAGTCGCGGTGAAAATTATATAAGGATGAGGTTCTTGTGGTAAAAAACTTATGAGTTTAAATTATCCTTTTGGGAAATTAAAATTTGTACTATAGTATTAATAAGGAGTCATGCCTGTTAGGCTTATTTGATAATTCTTTTATGTGTTTCTGTGCATATTTATCCATAATTGAGAGGAAAATATTGAGTTTTAGCCGACGAGGTGAGTACCCGAGCGGCGTTAAATATGGCTCATTAAGTCAGGTAAATAGTTATGAGGTCTTCATGCCTCACATTTTGCTATCAGTGTTGTAAAAATTCGAAACAAGGTTTTGGTTAATATGAGGTTAATTGGAGATGTTGTAATCGATTATGAACAACTATTAAGACCAGAGATGTGGTGGTGGGCATATATATGATGTGCTTCATGTCCTGATACCATTATGATAATGCAGTGGTCGAGATTAGTTTATTGATATATACATTGTGGTGCTTTGTTGGGTTGAGGATGTGTTGTTAAGAGTTGTTTTGGTGTTACTCTAGCAGGTGGATAGGCCCCATTTACAAGGGAGACTCTGCCAAAATTTCTGAAAAATTTGAAAGTTAGTAAAATTTTGGGGGATTGAGACGTGCGATAGAAGAGATAAGTTATGTTATGTGTTTGAGGGCGGGCTCTACTTCTCATTCAAGGGCGAATGATCTTAAGTGGGGGAGAATGTAATACCCCGAAACTTTTTTGAAGTACTTCAACACTATCAAGAAAGTTGATGTGTGCGTATGCACGAGTTGCTATAGCCAGTTCAGACTAATACCGTGCGTTGTTGTGAAAAATAGACCTTTTGAAAATGTTTGGAGCGTAAGAAATTGGTCTTAAAATTTACAAATATGGATAAAATAAATAATCTCAAATGAGATGGTGTTGTTGGGCTTATCTCAAATGCGGTAACGTGGGATCAACCGTGAGTATATGTGTAAAACTAAATCATCAATTTGGTAACCTCAGAATAATTCTTAGCATGTTCGAAGACGAACGTTTGTTTAAGAGGTGGAGAATGTAACGACCTGACTTGTCGTTTTAAGAATTCACGCTCTGTTCAGTGACTTAAGGTCTCGAGTAGCTTCGTAATATGTATTATGATCCGCGGGTGTGGCCGAGTTTGAATTACTGAAGATTCGGAATTAAATTAAAAGAACAATCCTTATTTAGAAGCTTAAATGGAAAGAGTTGACCGGAGAGTTGACTTTTGAGCAAACGAATTCGGAATGGAATTTTGATGATGTCAATAGCTCTGTATGGTGATTATGGACTTAGGAGCATGTCCGAAAAATTATTTGGAGGTCTGCAGTGGAATTAGGCTTGAAATGGAGAAAGATGAATTTTTGGGAAGTTTGACCGGGGGGAGGGGGAGGGGGTAGGGGGTAACTTTTTGATATCGGGGTCAGAATCCGATTCTGAAAATTGGAATAGCTTCGTTATGTCAATTTTGACTTGTGTGTAAAATTTGAAGTCATTCGGGATTGATTTGATATATTTCGGCACAAGATATAGAATATGAAAGTTCAAAGTTCATAGATTTTGATTTGAACTGTGATTCGTAGTTTTGATATTGTTTGATGTGATTTGAGGCCTCGAGCAGGTTCGTATTTTGTATTAGGACTGGTTGGTATGCTCAGACGGGGTACCGAGTGGCTCGGGTGAATTTCGGGGTGGTTTCAGACCATTTCTAAGCCATTTTTAGTTGCTGGTTTTTGGCCACAGAGGTATGCATCGCGATCGCGGACAAACGTCGCGATCGCGAAGAGTAACTTTGCTATTTGGAGACTGTGAATCGCGATCGCGGAGGCCTTTTCGCGATCGCGTAGAGTGAACTACTACCGCACTGACTCAACTTTGGAAGCTCATATCTCGTAATATATAAAGAATTTAGAGATTATCCAAAAATGAAAGTTATAGCCATTTGTGTCTAGGTTTTACAAAGTTAAACCATTTATTATTTGGAGTTGTATACAAAAGGTTCTAGTAGATATACTACAGGCTATCCGAGAAGAGTTTGGAAATCTCTGTTGCATAGGGATAAATTTAGAAGCTTATATCTCGAAATATATAAGGAATTGGGAGATACAACAACAACAACAACAACCCAGTATAATCCCACTAGTGGGGTCTGCGGAGGGTAGTGTGTACGCAGACCTTACCCCTACCCTGGGGTAGAGAGGTTGTTTCCAAAATGACCCTCGGCATCCTTCCCTCCAAGAACTCCCCACCTTGCTCTTGGGGTGACTCGAACTCACAACCTCTTGGTTGGAATTGGGAGATGAGCAACAAATAAAAATTATAGCCCTTGGAATCAAGTTTTCATAAAGTTAAACCATTCATAATTTGGAGTTTTGTACAAAATATTATGACCATTATACTAGAGGTTGTCTGGAAGAGTTGGGAGTTTGTTCCTCACGATCGCGATTGGTTTTCCGCGATCGCGAAGAGTAATTTTGGAGCTGAAAAATTTTGTGCTTCGCGATCGCGAATAGTAAATACCAGAGCAGTAGCTATATTTCGAGGTTTCAGCCATTTTTAACATATTTGGAGCTATGGAGCTCTGATTGAAGCAATTCTTGAGGTGATTGTCACCATATGGATTGGGGTAAGTATTCTATATCCTAAAGTGATTATACTTCATGATTCTATGGTTATATTCATCATTTATTTCGGATTTAAATGGATGAAATCAATATTTTTGCAAAATCTTCCAAAAACAAAAATTTAAGATTTGGAGGTCGAGTTAGTATCGAAATTTGATAAAATTAGTATGGTTGAACTCGTATCGGAATGGGTGTTCGGATTTGGTAAAAATTACATCGGGTTCCGAGAGGCAGGCCCCGCGTTAACTTTTGTTGACTTTTTGGAATAAAATTTTAAGCCGACGTATTATTATCCAGAATTATTTTTGATGAATTTTAATGAGGTTGTGCAATTAATTTGGATAGATTTGAGCTGTCTGGAGGTTACTTCAACCAAGAAGACTATTTTGGAGTATCGGCCTAACTTCAAAAAGGTAAGTGTCTTGCTTAACCTCGAGTGGAGGAATTACCTCTTAGGCATTGAGTCTTATGTGCCATTTGTGTAATGTGAAAACCCATGTACGCAAGGTGACGAGTACGTACTCGAGTTTATATGTGCAAATTTTATTCGATTAAAGTTTTAGGCATTATTGTGTAGTAAATTGGGTAATTGTGGATATTTATTAAATCATCTATTTGCCATGCCTAAATCCTTGTTATTGAATTGGTTTTTATATGACAATTTGATGTGATTGTTACTTGAAAATTTATGAAATTTCGTGAATATGATTGGTTTGATATTTCTTGGAATTTAATTTCAATATGAATTTTTCCTATGCAAATAATTAATTAAGCAAGTTTAAAAAGAAATATTAACTTAATTATCTAAGTTTGGATTAATGAAGGCTTTGCTTTATGCTGAGTAATTTGTATCTCTGTTGATTATTTTTGGGGTGTTATACATATTGTGTGGGGCATTCAGTTATTTGTTGTTAAATTAATTGATTTTGTTGTATCTTTGAAATTTTGGTTGTGGCCATTGGAAAAATTGTGATATGAATTGATTTTGTTATATTGCCATGATATTTTTTCGTGTAAATTTTGTGTTGTGTGAGTTCTTATTTTGAGGAAATAAGGGTGGAATTTCACCGTTGATATTATGTGGGGATAAGGGTGGCATTTCACTATAGTTGTGTTTGTTGGAACATTGTCTGGGCGGAGCGATAAGGGCGGCTATAGGAGCTATAAGGGTGGCTATAGGAGCGATAAGAGTGGCTATTGATATTGTTAGGGCGGAGGGATAAGGGTGACTATAGGAGAGATAAGAGTGGCTATTGTCAGGGATGATATGTGATGATGTGGAGTAGATGTGATGGTGATTTTTATGTGATGTTGTGATTTTCATTGTGTTTATTTTATACATTGTATAATTTGTCTTGTTGTTGGTAAATTGATAACAGTCTGATTTATGTTGAAATTGAAAGCATGTGGCTATTGCTAGGCGGATTATAAAATAAAATGTGGGTACGAGGTGACATGAGTAAATAATGGGGGTATTGGCACGTGATATGTCCGTGCAATTTTGATATGAAATGTGGGCACGAGGTATTGTGAGTAAATGATAATGATATTTGGCACGTGAATTGTCCGTGCAGTTATGATATAAAATGAGGGCACGAGGTACCGGGGAAATATGGTGATTTAAATATGGACACGAAGTGCCATGGAAATATATGAAAATGGGCCGAGACCCGTATTTTTAAGATTTTGAAATGGGGTGTCACAGGGTGACTTCTTAATTGAAAGAATTATATTCAAAATATTTATTTGGAAGGATTTTTATTTAGAAAGTATTATATGAAAGAATTGTATTTGAAAGATAGTATTTGAGGAAATAAAAAATTTTTATTTAGAAAGTATTATATGAAAGAATTGTATTTGAAAGATAGTATTTGAGGAAATAAAAAATTTTTATTTAGAAAGTATTATATGAAAGAATTGTATTTGAAAGATAGTATTTGAGGAAATAAAAAATTTTTATTTAGAAAGTATTATATGAAAGAATTGTATTTGAAAGATAGTATTTGAGGAAATAAAAAATTTTTATTTAGAAAGTATTATATGAAAGAATTGTATTTGAAAGATAGTATTTGAGGAAATAAAAAATTTTTATTTAGAAAGTATTATATGAAAGAATTGTATTTGAAAGATAGTATTTGAGGAAATAAAAAATTTTTATTTAGAAAGTATTATATGAAAGAATTGTATTTGAAAGATAGTATTTGAGGAAATAAAAAATTTTTATTTAGAAAGTATTATATGAAAGAATTATATTTGAAAGATAGTATTTGAGGATATTATATTTGAAAGAGAGTTTTGGAAGAATTATATGTGAAAGACATTTATTTGAAAGACTTGATTTAATTGGGTGTAATTGTATTTATTAATTGTTTAGCGATATTAATGGTGTTTTTGTTGTCTTGCTGTGCATATCACTGGTTATTTTATATCACCCTTATTGTTATCTGTTCCTACTATTTTGTATATTACACAGGCTATTAGACTAGTGAGTGTCTTGACTGTACCTCGTCTCTACTCTATTGAGATTAGTCTTGATACTTACTGGGTACCGACCGTGGTGTACTCATACTACACTTCCGTATATTTTTGTGCAGAATCAGGTATTGGAGATATCGGACTTGGGCAGAGTAAAGCGGGATCGTAAAGATTCAAGGTAGAGTTGCTTGGTCGTCCTAGTCCCTTGGAGTCTTTTCATTTCATTGTACTGTTAAATTTTAATCAAACAATATTGTATATTCAGTCCTCGTGATCAATCCATGTATTCAGATAGAATTCGTGACTCAGTACTACTAGTCTTGGGAGATTGTATATTCATATTTGTTCCGCTGTTAGTTTTGATTACTTATTTTTTAAAAAGAAAGTGGCTTCGAAATGTAATGAAAATCGACTTACATAGTCTTAGAGACTAGGTGCCATCACGACACATGTGGTGAGATTTAGGGTCGTGATAAAAAGTAGCATGACAACAAATGCATGTGACATAACTTGATCAAGGAATCTCAATGATAAACGGTCACACTGAACAATCCACAAGACCATTTCACAAGCCAATTAAAAACTGTCCCCAAGGAATTAGCAACAACAACATGCTCAGTATTATCCCACATCATGGGATTTGGGAAGGGTAGTGTGTACACAGACCTTACTCCTACCTTGTGAGAATAGAGAGGTTGTTTCCAATAGATCCCCGACTCAGAAAAGTATAAGCACCACATTAATGAAAATATAGACAAGAAGAGATAGCACCAAAAAGCCATATAAAAGCAGAATAAAAACAACAAGATAGTACGGTGATCAACAATAAAAGAAAACAACGGTTAGTTATAAAAACCTACTACCAATAGAAAGCGAGACTGCGTGCCAATACTACTGTTATGAATATTCTAAACTACCTACTCTACTACCCTAATCCTCGACCTCCATACCTTCCTATCAAGGGTCATGTCCTCGGTCAGCTGAAACTGCGCCATGTCTTGCCTAATCACCTCTCCCTACCTTTTCTTTGGCCTACCTCTACCTCTCTGTAGGCCCTCCAATGTCAACCTCTCACACCTCTTCACCGGGGCGTCTGTGCTCCTCCTCCTCACATGACCAAACTACCTAAGTCGTGCTTCCCACATCTTGTCCTCAATAGGGGCCACACCCACATTGTCGCGAATAACCTCATTTCTAATCATATCTAACCTGGTATGCCCGCATATCTATCTCAACATCCTCATTTCTACTACCTTTATCTTCTGGACATGAGCGATCTTGACTGGCCAACACTCAGCCCCACAACATCGTCGGTCCGACCACCACTCTGTAGAACTTACCTTTAAGTTTCAGTGGCACCTTCTTGTCACATAAAATACCGGAAGCGAGTTTTTATTTCATCCATCCCGCCCCAATACAATGCGTGACATCTTCATCAATCTCCCCACCCCCTGAATAATAGATCCAAGGTACTTAAAACTTCCTCTCCTAGGGATGACGGCCTCACCTCCCTTTCCCCTCTTTGAGTCTCATCACTAAACTAACACTCCAAGTATTCTGTCTTGTTCCTGTTCAACTTGAAACCTTTAGACTCCAGGGTCTGCCTCCATACCTCTAACTGAGCGTTCACACCGCCTCGCGTCTCGTCAATCAATACAATATCATCTGCAAATAGTATGCACCACGGCACCCCAGGAAAAAGCAAAGCATCCTTTTTAAAATTCAACCAAAAGAGGCGGAAAATAAATTCTATCACTACTATTGTAGAAAAAACGTTCGACTCTCAATTGGCTCAACGTGAATTGGCATAGTACAAAACCAATTGCTCTCACCATCCCCTCCCAGAGACAAGCCTCAGTTAAAGAGAAGGAAATGGCATACGGTTTAAGTTCTAAGCTGGTTTGTGATGGAGAGCACAACTGGATGGACATACTATAACTGAGCTACAAACATTTGCCTCTATCATTTAGCTTGACACTATCCAAAATTCGCCCCCCCCTGGAGTGAAATTTCTGCAATTAGTGCATTGCAAAATCGTGAGGTTCTAAAGTTAGTATTCAGAGCGTTTGAGGGGATCAGTAGGATGTGGAGTTCAAGAGACTTAAGTTGTTGAAACTAGACTTTCTGTATATTGCACAAATGGAATGCCTTCCCAAGGCCGAGTGTCTGTTGCTGCAAAAATGTAAGCGGCTTGAGGAAATCCCCTCGGGTTTTGGTTACAACACTTCTTTACAATTGCTTTTCTTTTTTTGTTCAACTGTGTTTTTCTTGATAAATTTATTGAACATGTATAAATTGTTAATTTAGAACCCACTAGCTTAAAAGTTTTAAAATTCCGAACCCATAAGTTTTAAATCATGGCTCCGCCTCTGAATACAACTACAGAAGCCATTGGATAGTATTAGGAAAGAGTAAGTTATTCATGCCATTGAAGATTAAGGAAATGGTTTTGCTGGAAGAGGCAAAAAAGTGCAAAGCTGGGTCATAGACCTCCTTTAGGGTTAGGGGTTTCTTAAACAACTTTGCTAATGCCCTGGGCATTTTCGGTCTAATAGTATAACATAGGTTAAATGTATATATTTTTTAAAATAGAGGGACAAATCTGGTCCTTTTCCAAATAAAATAACATGTATTGACTAAGCACCACAAGGAGCTGCAGTTAAGAACATGATTATTCTTCCAGCTCCAAACAAAAGCCTTTTCTGTCAAGTTCAATACCGTCCAGTGAAGACAACAAAGGCTGCCCAGATCATGCATAAGTAACTTTCTGACTACATAATGTTCAATATCTGTCTTTGTATGCTGTTCCATAAACGATCAGGTAAGGTATTGTTCGTACAACTGTGTCAATTGGAATGGCAAAATTAACCCCTGATGACATACCCGAGCCTGCATCATGATTGAAAACGAAAAGCAGTTAAGACATTCACTCAGATTTCATCTTTTTCTGATCACTAAGTTTCTGCATATATAAGATATTCATGAGGATCAGAGGGTGTTAAACTCCAACGAGGCAGCAAGAAAAGTAGCAGTTCAGTTTAACACCAAGTAACTGAAATGACTATAAAAGGGCAGACCGGTGCACTAAGCACCCACTATGCGTGGGGTCCAGGGAAAGGCCGGACCACAAGGGTCTATTGTACGCAGCCTTACCTTGCATTTTTTGCGAGAGGCTGTTTCCACGGCTTGACCCGTGACCTCCTGGTCACATGGTGGTCACATGACAGCAACTTTACCAGTTACACCAAAGCTCTCCTTAACTGAAATGACTATAAGATGATCAAATATCTGTTATAGTTTTACAGATTCACCTGTCCAACTCTAAGCATCAAAAAAGTTTGAACTATAAATTCTTTCAGATAACGCGATTTTGCAGTATTCTGTATATGACAAAAGGTTCTTTAGTAAAATCACAAGATGATGTAACCTCTAGGGTAATCAAGATTCAATAGCAAATATATTAATGATATTCTAGAAATATGTACTAAGTTGGATTCCACATTTAGCTAAGTTATCGAGCTTCAATGTCGATAGTCTCACTCAATATGAGAAGGGACTTGGGAGGTTTTATTCAGGCTTTTTCATTAACTAATGTTATTAGAAATAATGAAAGTAATGAATTTCTTACCTCTGCGGGTGAAGGTTGCAGTATTTACACCAATTACATGACCAGATGAATCAATCAATGGGCCACCTGAATTCCCTGCATAAGTTAGTAACTATAGGTCAAAACTAAAGCTTCCCATAGATGCATAACCAGATGAATGATGAGTTTTAGACAAAGAAAAGTAATCTATTTTGACATCTTCAGCGGTTAGAAATTGAACTTCATCCGCTAAATCAAACCAGCATTCTGCCCCGGCCTCATGCTCAAGTAAACCAGATTAACAGCCATTTAAATGGCTCTGCTCTTTTTGCCCTTTAAACAATGTCTTACGTCCTATTCAAACAGTGCAGTGTGCAGAGGTGACTATAGTGCTATTCGCCAAACTTTTCTCGCAACCAGTAAATGTCTTATATAGGAAAAATGGTTACCAGCATTAATAGCAGCATCTGTTTGAATAGCTCCTTTAATGGCGGCTCCATTTGGTGCAGGTATTTCCCTGCCTAATCCACTAACTACCTGTAATATTTGAAACAATCAGACAAACTACAATAATATCTGTTTCCCCCATGATTAAGTTTCTTCTTCTTTTTTCCCTTTCCCTTTGCACGGAGAAACAGGAGCAAATCAGTTTCAAGATTTTGCTTCCCTTATGGCTAGCCGTAAACTGACATTCTTGAGAGTTGATAGTACATAATATTATGAGTTGAACAAAATATTTCCCTTCTTTATATCAGATGACGTAGCATAAAGCAAAAGCAAAGAGCTGACCTTTTATGGAAATGGAAACATTTTGCATCCTAAGAGGAAATCAAGATTATAAGTTCTATGCTGAGTAGGTTTAGCAGAAATGCATGAAAAGTAAATGCTAGAAGGGTTTTCCTCTGGGAATAAAACCATAAAAATGAGTTTCTTTATGGAAATATTTCTGAACTATGAATAAACTGTAGATAAGTATTACCCCAGTTGTCAGAGTGTTTTCAAATCCATAGGGATTTCCAATGGCAAAGCAACTTTGACCTACACGTAAGCCACGGGAGGTACCGACAGAGATTGGTTTTACTTCATCGCCTTCAACATAAACCTGCAGTTGAATAACAGAAAAACTAATTAAACCGAGGGAACTCTTCAACCAATCAGCTTGTATAGATATCGAGAGTTGTTTGACAACTTTATTTGGCACTAAATTGTTCATGTTTAGTAACTAGTAACCATTCTCTTTTTACCATTTCATTTTCACTATATCTAATCTAAGAGAAGTGTTCTCACTTGTCCCTGTAAAATTGGTTTTTTGCTAAAGGAGACAGATAAGTATTGAGAAGTTAGAGAGGGAGGGGTGTTGGAATTGTAAGACCTTGAATATATTTTTCTGAGCCAGAGGGGAATTGGACTGCCTTACTTATTTAGCGACATGCTTTATATTTTTTCCATCAAACTTTTTGATCATTACTTTAATATTTTCTTCCAAAATCACTAATACAATATATAAACCAAATTAATATCTTAACTTCCATTCCCACTCAAAAAGTGTCATATAATATAGAATGGAAGGATTAGTTAATATCATATTTGTCATAGTTTACTTCAACTAACCAATATATAAAATCTTTTTGATGGAGAAATTCGGAAAATTAGAATTGTCAGTATAAAGTTGACCAGTACAGAGAATAAATTAGTAACAAAATGACAATTGGCAACAACAATAAGTAATAGGTTGATTTAACACCTTGAGAACAGCCAGATCATATGCTGGATCAACACCTACGATCTTCGCTTCCTTAGCTATGCTTTCTCCTTTAGCATTCACTAAAGAAACCTGAATAGAAACCTTTAAAATTAGAATGACTTGAAATGGAGCAGTGCGGTTCAATATCCAGTTAGGAACAGAAAACAAAGGGATAAAACACCAGGAATGCAGAAAACCTTACAACGCTGCAGTCCACTTTGATCAGTAGCTAATTTAGCAACGACATGGTAATTGGTAACCTGCAATAAACTCAAAATAATCATGCCCCATGCTCAGAGAACTGTCTGATTTCAGAATTATAGGTACATTATATTTTGGTTAGTACTGAAACAAATTTACAGCAAACTCCAAAGCAAGATTCGAAGCAGGGTCAGAAATTTAGACGAGAGAAACTGAATTTCAAGTGTGTGAAATTTTTGGTGGACGTAAGAAAGTAAAAACCATTGGAATCTTAAATACAAGTCTGACATCAAGCATTTGACTTTCTTGAGATGAGGCATTTAAATTTCTTGAGATAAGCAGCAAGAGAATTCATCCAACTAACATGGAAAGTTCTAGATATTCGTTGCATATTTGTAATGTTTAAAGTTGAAACATCATACAATGTGACCAAACTTATCCCAAATGAAGCCCGAACCTGTCCCTTCAACTTTTGCATTCTCGTCGTTGGCTAGCACCTTAGTAGAATCATTGGAGCCTTTAGCCAACTCAAGGTTCTTAATGAAAACAACAGAAGGGGATGTTTCCTGCATTTGCATAATTAGTTCTGTTACTACATTTCAAACTGATAATCTGAGGAATTAATAAACATGATAATACAAAGACGATGTTTTGATGCTTTCGTCTTGTTGTTGTTACGAAGATTTTGAACGATTTATTCATGAACTGATCAAGAAACATTTAAATTTCTCTTAGATCTGATTTGTGGCCTTCTTACTGATAGTAAACATATTAGCTTTGTGTAGACCAACTGCAAATTGCTTAGGCGGATCTTATTCTTCAAGCTATCCGTTGGCTTAGATGTCCAATACCATTAATTTGTGTTGAAATGCAGCAAGCGTTAACAAGGTTATTGCTTTTCAACTTTGTAGTACGGTTAGCAAAGATGAGAAACCTTAGCTCAGTGAAGCAATTTGACAAGTTTAACAACGGCTGCAGTGTAAGTATACAAGTCACAAGACTCACAATTGTCAAGAGTTCAATACCACTAAGACTCAAGTCCAACATTATATTATACTAATGAATATACACGACTCACAAAGTTCAGCCAGTATATAACGAGTTCTTATTTCAAGACATCCAATTTTCAATCTTCACTTTCCATACCGTAACAAATGGTTAACTTTACCTCTAATTATTCTTGAAAGCTGTATAAAAATAGATCTAGTTCAAACAATTTTGGGTAGTTCGAAAATAAAAGAGTACTATATAAATTGGGACAATGGGAGGAGTATTTACTCGATATAGGGATATAAAAGTATTCTTCACTGTTCACATTACACAACTGAATTCTAGTTCAAACGATAAATGTTCTTTTAGTTATATGATCCATATCACATGAGATCTTTATGTAAGACGTACGAAATTGGTAATGTATGATTGAGGAATGAGTTGTTTGTCTCCTTATACGATCTTGAGTAATCCAAACGTCTTGAGCTAGTTTTTTTTTTCATTTGAGTTAGCCTCAAAGTCCATCTTTGATCATTGTATCAGTGCCAAACCTATCTCAATGTTGGGCACCCATGTTATGTTATCCACACTCCTCTAAACTAGCTTTTGAAGTTGAGCTAAACTCAATGTTCAATTTTCAACAATACTGAATAAAACACAAAAAGCACCAAATTGGTAACACAATTCATCATTGAATTTTCCGTCATGCTTAAGTCTATTACTACTATTCCCTCCTTCTCAATTTATGTGGCGGTGTTTGATTCGGCACATAATTTAAGAAAAAACCAAAAACTTTTAAAACTTTAATCTAAAACAAGTCATAAATATTTGTGTGGATATAAAATCTCATTAAGGGTAAAATGGTAAGTTTAACGTTAAATTAGTTCTAAATAAATAACTAAGAATAAAATTGTTTGTGCGACAAACTAAAAAGGAAAGTATAATTTGGACAAAAGGAGTCACATACAAACACAATGAGGAAAAGGACATTTACCTCAAAGAGCTGAACAATTCTATCTTCATCTTGCTGAAATTGATCGATTTGGAAAGCAGTGGCAGAGTAGTGATGATATGTATATATGAAAGAGGAAATCAGAGAAGAAGAAGTAAATATCAAAGCTTTACGCCTCGTCAAATATTGGGTTTTTGAAGAATTCGGGGGAATTTGGGTTTTACTGATGGGAACTAAAGGGAGGATATGCTGTGGAGAAACAACTCCCAAAACCACCATAGCTGCTTCAACAAATAATTACTTTCAGACAGTTTTTGAGTTTAAACGAGATAATGTTTGAGTCTTGACCTTTTAATTGAAATGAAAAACCCAGTAAGGACCAAATCCATTATTAAAATTTTATCAGGGAAAATATATGAATACGAGTCACTTCCTCATCAAATACTCCTAGGCCGTTTCAAAGGGAATAAACTTATTATTATTATTTTGAAAGGTTTATTTGATTATATTTTTTGTAAATAATTTTTAATTATTAACTATTTTAACTTATAGGACTTTTTATATAGTTTTCAAAATATATAAATTTTATTCTAGAAAACTTAAAGAATTCGAATTTAAGCAAATATTAATCAATTTGATCATCGTACTTCGAAAAAGTTCAAACAAATTAAAAGAGGAAGTAAAAAAAAAATGCTGAAAAAGTAAAAATTTACATAGAATCTCAAGTAAAAATTTACATAGAATCTCAAATGTATAGCAAGTATCTGTAGAAAATATAAAAAAATGTGTAACATTCTTTATTATATCCGGAACTCACTAATTTGATTGGTCAAAATTTGCTTCATGCAGGGTTAACTCAAGGGGGAAACGCTTTTTGTCATGGATCTCTCTGTCTCAAAGTTCTAACTCGAGATTGGTAAATGAATTTTATCTTTCCCACGCATAGCTTGGTGGTAATGTGTAAGATTTCTGATGCACCAAAACATTTCTGTGACCGTAAATACTTTCTATTAATGAAATATTGAAAGGTGTCAATCTTTTTCAAATAAAAGGAGTAATATTCATACATAACGTAAATACTTCTCAATTAGTAAGTAATACTTTTAACAGGGGCTTGAAAAATTATTTTGTAGAAGTTAAAAGGAAAAAGTTGATGTTAATGTAAAAGTGGGATTGCTGCCAAAATTTAACAATATGTGTGAGCATAAGCCAGTTCAATAGTTTCATTTAAAACTAAAAGTAGAAAGTTAAACACTTTTCTAAACAGAATACAATATATATATATATATATATTGACCGTTTGTTACAACAACATCATTGAGAGAGGTGTCAGCCTTTTAAAAAGATTGTAGTCTATTGCTACATTATAATATTACAACCCCTTGTTGTTTTCTTTCCAAAATAGTTCCTAGGATGTGTGCCCATATTGCTTCATTGGCAAACACCGGAGGAACTACCAAAAAGTTTGTTGTTGCTTCGTTCATCTTGCTTGCTTCCTTGGCCAGCTTGTCCGCCATCCTATTGGTTTCCCTGTAGTTGTAGTTTACTGGAGGATGCCCCAGTGCTGTTAGAAGTGACCCGCATTCACATACAATAGTCTCATAAATCATAATGCCTTTGTCGATATTGTGTATTACTTATGTTAAGTCTATGTTAACCTCCAAAGGCGTGAAGTTGTTCAAGACTGCCATTTTTACTCTATGCATTAGAGTTGTTAATTCAGAGTGTAGAGTATTGGTATAATTTATTTTTCTCATGAATCCCATCACCCAATCTCCTCTTACTCCATCTATAAGCCCATTTTGAAAGATTGTCCCGTCTGTGTTGAGTTTGTAGTGACATCTACTTGGAGGATGCCACTTGATATATAGGACATTAGTAGTGATGTCAGCGCTTTTACTACCCACATGAATGAACTCAACAACTTTAGCTATGGCATTCTTACAGGAGACAAGCTCTCTCTTTCCATTGAAACAATTGTTGTTTCTAGTGAGCCAAGTCTCCCATAGGTAGAAAGGGATCAACCCCCTCTCCCCCTCCCCCCCCACCC
>AWOL01S0031822.1:41254-104178 GCA_000715115.1 Nicotiana otophora
CCCCCATTTAAGGAGTGAGTTGAATTTTTTTGTTGTGGATTGTATTGTTGGTGCATCCCCAGTTGTTCTGCTTATTCAGGATAGTGTTGATGCTATGGTTCTTTAAGCTCATGTGGGATAGGTTATCCCAGAATAGCTTGGCATTCTCACAACTGACTATGACATGCTCAATTGATTCATCCTCTTTGTCACAGAAAAAGTACCTGGGGTTCAGAGTGATCCCCCTGTCTTGCAGGTGTTTTGTACTAGGGAGGCTCTCATGGGTCATCAACCACAGAAAATATTTTATCTTGTCAGGAACCTTCTTTGACAAAATCCAAGTGAAATTCATCACTCGACTTTGGTACTAATGGTAGGCTAGAAACTCATATTTTAGTCATAATTTACACTCTAATTACTGAATTTTACTTGGGGTTGAGCTTAAATAATGATGATTTGCGCTTATTACATGTTTTATACGTTGCAGGAAATGATTCCGAGCTATTAAGATAATTTGAAGCTAATTTGAACAAGTTAACTTTGAAGTCTAAGTAAAAACCCAAGAAATTAAGCGGGGATCACGTTTGGGGTCGAGGACCAAGTCTGGATATCAAAAAGTGAGAAAACAAAAATTACTCTGAGAAAACTACACTACCGTGCCGCGGCCATGCATAGCAGGGCGCGGCCGCGACGCTAGTGCAAAATTCCTACATAGTGTAAAGATCAACTTTCTGAACTTCTCCACAGGCGCACCGCGCATGTATAATTTTTATAGAGTATTTCTCCTACTTCGACTTGAAAATTATAGTTTCTTCCGGGCCCGTTCTTACATGATATAAATACACCAAAAATACGATTTTAGAAGACTTATGACCGTGGAAGCTTTTGGAGGGCAGTGGAGGCTACAAGACAGTGGATTTCATCATCTTTCCATCAATTCAATACGGGAGTTTGGATTGTAACGTTTGATTGATATTTTTTCACTCTTTAATTATATTTGTGAATGACTTCCTCCATAATTATGGAGTAGTGTACCTTAGGGTTTGACATGATTTGATGACTTGATTGTTGTTTATGGATTTGAATACTGTTTAATTGTTTGAGTTCATTCGAGGAGCTTTAATAGAGTTGTGATTTTATTATTTATAGTGCTTAATCGAAAGAGGAACATCTTATTGAATATCATTACAGCGTATGCCTTAGTTTATTTTGGTGATTCTTTGAAATAATTGAAAGAGCTTTTTGAGTTACCGTTTAAATTAAGATTGAGAATTATTCGCGAGAAGTTTCTCTTAGATCATTCATACCAATAGATTCTTGTAAGTTTCACCGCACTTCACATTAGTTTATTTGAAAGATTTAGATTTAATCGAGAGAGGAGTCTGAATCGGAAGTATAAGCTAATCACTTATTGAATTCGTGAGAATCGATAGAACCTCGAGAGTGAAATATAACAGTGTCATATCTAGGATAGCAGTCTTACACCTATCATGTCAAAACCCTTATTCTTCATCTTGATAATAACTCATTACTTTACTCTTTGATTTTCAATGATCAATTATTTCTTGCTTTAATTTTAGTAGTTAATTTTAGTTCATAATTACACCAACTAAAGTGTTAATCATCTTGAATAATATTAAACCAAAAATTACTTGAACATTATTTAAATCCAATCCCAGTGGAGACGATAATTAAACTATACTATCTTTGGCTAACTAGCATCACTTTCATGTTGTATTTTGTGCTCGTCAAATTTTGACGCCGTTGCCGAGGATTGTCAATCAATAGTGTTCAAAATAATTTTTTTGGTGCTAATTCAGGAATTAGCTTTTGTATTTTTTATTAGTTAACTTGTCTTCGAGATTTGTTTGTAGCATCTGATAACTGCTAGGGTGAAAACTTAAAGAAAATATTCCTGATATTGAACTCCAAGTGTTAGGAAGATGGAGTACAACCAGCCTACAAACAATGGTTGCAGAGTTAGCAGCTGAACACTATCACAAGTCTGCTATTTGCTTTAAATGTGGTGGAAATCATCTATGGGTTGATTGTCAAACAGGTAAGTATTCCTTCTATGATTCATATTTGAAAAGTCTCACTCTATTTTTAGTCCGCTCAGGTATGGCGTTTCATATGGGCACAATTTTAACTTTGGTTGGGATAAATACCCTTATTATGACTGGAATGAAAGCAAAGTGAGACAACCACCTCAAAAGGAGAATGATAGTTTAGAAGAACTTATGTATAAATTCATGAATAGTGTTGAAGAAAGATTTATACAAAATGATGAATCCATTAAGAACCTAACAATACAAGTGAGTCAATTAGTAAGTATACTTTCAGAAAGCTCATTGCATTATAATGGTGAATATATGAAGGAGATACCCTGTGAGACTGAGCCTACCCGAGAGGATGAACATCTACAGAGAAAGTTTTCCACTCTGCAAGAGGACTCTGATTCAACTGAGATGATTGAAGATGAGGCTTTGGTTGATTGTGAAGCAATAAAAGAAGAGCTCAAACCCCCATCCACCTTTCAATATTTACAACCTAGTAGAAGAGAATGAGGAACAAATGGTCTTGGATAAACCACAACAATATTCACATGACCTTTTTTCTATGTTTTCTTATTCTAATCTTGATCATGTGGATTTTATTTTTGGGGATTTATAAGAATATGCATGGATTGATTCTGTGAAAGAATGCAGAAACAAGTTAAGGATGATCCTACAAGAACAATCCACCGCTCAAAATGAGGCCAAGAATCCCAAGGAGTAAAAACGAGAAATGAATTCAAAATTAGGGGTGGAGTTCATAAGTTCTGGGAAACAAAAAATATTCAGGGGAGTTTTCTTTACCTCCTACTTTTTATTTGTGTGGAGTGGGGGATTATACATATGTACATGTGTGTTTGCTTTGTTTGTTTTGTATTAAAAATAAAAAAATTGACTTTTCCCGACGATGGATGTCCTTGACTGTCTTTTTAAGGGATCAAAGTCGGAAAAAAAAAATATATTTTATTTTTCTTAGGTAGTGTAACAATTCCCCCTTGGTTTTTCTTTATGCTGCGGTTATTTTCCAAGGGTTTTACTTGAACCAGGTGTAGTTAATTTTTCTTTTATTAGGAATAGAGAGGTCGTGTACTATGGTATTAAATGGACATAACTGCTCTTAACTTTGTTGTGTCTTGAGAGTAGTAAGTACCTTAGTTGTGACGCCTATGCTCAGATCTTGTCTCATAGATAAACGCCTTAAATTGTTTGAGTTTGACTTTGCTTAACTACTTTGACTTGAGAGTCGGAATAGATTCGATCCTAAGTGAGTTATGTGCCAATGTGTGTGTGAGATTTTGTTGTTATTCTGTGCATATCGGTTGATGTCTAGAATTTGTCCCGTGTATCTACAAAGCGAAATAGTAGTTTTGTTCAATCTAGGAAGTGATAAAGGCATTTCTTTGTGATCAAGATATATGCTTTTACCCACCTAATTCATGTGTATCGTAGTTAGACCCTTTGAGTCTGTAATCCTATTTCTTTGGCAACCACACTACAAGCTTGACCCCCATTATTTGAGTTGACCATCTGTTTGAACCTTTTACCTCTCGGGAGCACTTGAAACTGTTATGAGCTTGTTACAAGCTGAGTAGAGGTATGGTTGGCTTTTGAGTGGAACCAAAAAGAATGGAGAAAGGTGCACTAGTTGAAAATATGTGAGATCCACGTGTAAGGAATTGAAAAAAAAAGAGAAATCAATTAGACATTTGAAAAAGAAAAATAATAGAAAGTTTGTGTATGTATTAGAAAAAAAAAGAAAATAATGGATTCCTTGCTAGTGGTAGTTCTCATCTTGTCCGTGCTTAAAGAAATTGGGAGTTTGATGTTATTATGTATGAAGGTTGGGATTTGGTTTAACACAAGTGTGGGGTTTAATGTGTTAATGTACATGTATTAAAGTGATTAGGGAGGTGTATTCACTATATCCATATGTATCCTACCTGTCCCGCAGCCTACATTACAACCAATTAAAGTCTTACTTGATCCTTAACTGAAGGATCTCAATTAGTAGAGTACTACACTACGGGCAAGCCTATGGTACGTTTTCTGTGGTGCATGCATTTTATTTATAAGAGTGAGTTAATTATTTCTATCTTGAGTTCCTATTTGTTCTTAAATTTTATTGTGTGTGGAACTAATCTCTATCTTTGGTGTGAGGGCACATGATTTGCGAAGGAAAGGTAATATCTTTGGCCTCTATTTTAGAGTAAGTGAGCGGGTTTTTTTGAAAAATACGTGGTGCTTTTGAGTCGAGTCTTGAGACTGGGATGTTATGATAGGGTGCTTAGTCTGCTTTAAATATTCTTGTCATGATGCGTTAGGGAAGTTGTCAGATAAGAAGGTCGTCTCTATGTGAAGTGTAGTTTGATTGCTTGAGGACGAGTAATGGTTTAAGTGTAGGGTGTTGATGGTAGGCTAGAAACCCATATTTTAGTCATAGTTTGCACTCTAATCACTATATTTTACATCGGGTTGAGCTTAAATAATGGTGATCTGCGCTTATTACGTATTTTATCCCTTGCAGGAAATGATTCCGAGCTATTAAGATAATTTGGAGCTAATTTGAACAACTTGGAGCTTTGAAATCTGAGTAAAAGCCCAAAACATTAAGGCGGGATCACGTTCGGGGGTCGAAGACCAAGCTTGGATGTCAAAAAGTAAGAAAACAAATATTACTCTGAGAAAATTGCACTACCGCACCGCGCCATGTGTAGCGGGGCACGAGGCTCTAGTGCAAAATTCCTGCAGAGTGTAAACATCAACTCTCTAAACTTCTCCACAGGTGCACCGTATGGGGCGCCACGCCATGCACCGTGCATATGTAATTTTTATAGAGTGTTTCTCCTACTTCGGCTTGAAAAGGATAGTTTTGTCCAGGCCTATTCATACATGATATAAATATACCAAAAACACGATTTGTGGAAGACTTTTGACCGTGGAAGCTTTTGGAGGGTAATGGAGGCTACAAGACATAGGATATCATCATCTTTCCATCAGTTCAATACGAGAGTTTGGATTGTAACGTTAGATTGATGTTTTCTCACTCTTTAATTATATTTGTGATGGCTTCCTTCATAATTATGGAGTAGTTTACCTTAGGGTTTGACATGATTTGGTGAATTGGTTATTGTTTATGGATTTAAATACTGTTTAATTGCTTGAGTTCATTGGAGGAGATTTAATAGAGTTGTGATTTTATTCTTGATAGTGTTTAATCCTAATCACCTATTGAATTCATGAGAATCGATAGAACCTCAAGAATGAAATATAACAGTGTCATATCCAGGATAGCACTTTTGCACCTATCATGTCAAAACCCTTATTCTCCGTCTTGATAATAACTCATTGCTTTACTCTCTAGTTTTCTGTGATCAATTATTTCTTGCTCTAATTTTAGTAGTTAATTTTAGTTCATAATTACCCCAACTAAAGTGCTAATCATCTTGAATAGCGTTAAACCATAAATTACTTGAACATTATTTAAATCCAATCCATGTGGAGACGCTAATTAAACTATACTATCTTTGGCTAGTGAGCATCACTTTCATGTTGTGTTTTGTGCTTGTCAGGTACATATCCTCAGATTGATCAAGGATCATGGCGTAGGCAGATTTGGTGGAGAAAAGACCATTGTGGGTCCTGTTCCACACCATTTTTTATATACTTAAAGGGTTAGCATTAATTACAAATGGTGGAGTATATACTTGAAAGCACACTGCCAGGTAGGTTGAAGGAAAGGGTGCTGGGGATGAGTTGGCCTTTTAGGAGACAGGTGGCCAGAGTTCTGTTCTCCTCTCCCTTGTTAAGGGGTCCACTGATTAAAGCTATAAGAGGTTTTATGTTTTGGATCCATCTGCCATTACGAGGTTAATGCTATCACCTTTATGCATTATTCACCTATTAGCATTTCTGCACACTTTCCACCTATTTCTGATGCTTGTCCAAGTTCTATAGGCAATGTGCCTGCTATGGTGATTGCTATTGCAGTATTTGTGGAACAACACTCTGGCCCGCAGGGCCTGGGGTTTTTTGTACATCCTCCATGCCAAACTAGCATGGCTGTCAGTATTCCTAAGGTCATCTTTATGCACACCAAGACCACCTGCTTCTCTAGGCTTAGTAATGACACCCCACTTAATCAGATGCAATTTCTTCTTCATAAAAGTACTTCCCCATATGAAATTTCTCTGAATCTTATGTATTTGGTTGCACACATGGGAAGTAACCTAATGTACTGCATGACATGGCTTGGAATGTATCCTAGTGATGACTTTGCTAATGTAGTTCTCCCAGTCATGTTCATGAAGTTAGTTTTCCAGCAAGCTAGCTTAATATTGTATGCTATCAATGATGAACTGGAAATCTCTATTGGTTGGCCTCTTGTGGAAGATTGGAAAGCCTAAGTGTTTACCAAAGGACGTGCTGGGCTTGATATTCAAAGTCCTTGCTAAGCTATCTATAGTATCCCGATGACAGTTATTAGCGAAGACAACTTTGGACTTTATGGTATTGACCTTTTGACCAGATGTGCTACTGAAATGGTAAAGAGTATCCATGATGTGGAATAATTCTTGATTTTTGCCCTAGGAAATAGAGTTAGGTTATCCGCAAAGAATATTCGAGAGATTTTTGGCCCAGAGTGGCTAATTTTGATGGGGAACCAATCACCCCGTTACACCTAAGCCTTAATGCCTCTGGATAACCTTTCCATACACATGATAAAAATGTAAGGGGACATATGATCTCCTTGTCTGATGCCCCTACTAGGCTGGAAGAAATCAGCCCTACCCTTATTTACCGGGACAATAATAGAGCTTGAAGAAATGCAGGACAAGATTAATTTGGTCATATTGTGGATAAACCCAAAGGACACCAAGGTGTATGTGATGAATGACCATTCTAATCTATCAAATGCATTTTCAAGGTCAATTTTGAGGATCATGTTGGCATTTTTGCTTTTCATCTTAGTAAAGTGATTAATGTATTACTGAACTATGATGGCATTATCACTGGCCCTTCTATTGGACAAGAAACTAGCTTGACTTGGGCCAATGATAGAAGGGATGACATGCTTGATTCTATTGACAATTATTTTGGTATTCAGCTTGTATATTGTGTTGCATAGCCCAATAGCCAATAAGTTTGAAATTCTTAAGGATTGTGGCATTGGCACACTTAGGGATCAGACAGATCTAGGTTGTATTAACTTTAGGCTTCATTTTTAGGGTATTAAAAGTCTAGTTATAGAACTGAGTTACTTTTCTCTCTAGGATATTCCAGTATTTTTGGTAGAAGAGGGGGTGTAGACCATCAGGTCCAGGGGCCTTTGTAGATTTGAAAGAGAACATGGCCACCTTTATTTCACTACTCCTTAGGGGAGCATTCAGAGCAGCTTTCTCCCTATTAGACAGAGTGTGGGCATCATAGACGGTGCTTTTCCAGGGAGTAGGGGAGCCGACCAGGTTTCACTATATTTATGTCGCTATTATGTTGCAGTTTCAAGGTTATGGTTTGCTTTAAAAAAAACGGATGTTGCCCGGAGACCGTAAGGAAGAATGGGTGTGTCTGATATGTGAAACCCATTAATTTTTCTCTCTGTTTGGTTTTTCTATTAGTAGACTAATACTGCTCAAGTTTGGTAAAGTTAGAGGACAATAAGTGCTCAAGGTGATAGACATTCCTATCGAGGTTTCAAATGGAACATATGGATCTACTTACGGTGGCGGACGATTAGGCCGTTGAAGAATTCACCCAAGGACTCAACCCCCAAAGCTCATTGGCTTCACATCAGTTGAATCAAAATTTGATAGAATATCCGGTGGTAACTTGGGCCGACGTCCATAACAGGTATCAGTCAAAAATTAGCATTGAAGACGATCATCTCGGGGCCCCTTCCGGGTCCGTTTATCCCGTTAGAACTAGTGACAGATCCAAACGAGCCATT
Source organism: Nicotiana otophora (assembly GCA_000715115.1). NCBI lineage: Eukaryota > Viridiplantae > Streptophyta > Magnoliopsida > Solanales > Solanaceae > Nicotiana > Nicotiana otophora. Next base: position 49,232 of record AWOL01S0031822.1, read on the forward strand.
GATCATAAACCAAGATCGAATAGAGATGGTATCAACCATACAATGGGGATTGATGGGGTAATGGGTCTGGGCACAACCCCGCGAAGAGTGAAAGAAGAAGCGATTAAGGTCATAATAATCGGGGACTCATGAGCAAAAACGGTTTCGACAGACACATTGGGTCTAAAGATGGACCAAGGTTATCGGAGTACAACTTCAATGTCGATACTGCCGACATCGTATCAGCCATCGGACGCATCAAAGATACTAAGTGGCCTTAACCATTGCAATCCGATCCTGCCCAAAGTAACTCTAACCTAATGTGTAAGTATCATGGTACTCACAGCCACTGAACCGAAGAATGCCGGCAACTGAGAGAATAACTAGCCTGGTTATTCAAGAATGAGGACTCCAACAAGCAGATCGAGCAAGAGGAACCTTAGCACGTCATTAATATGATCATTGGTGGAGTTGACGTTCCCAAGGGCCGATGTTAAAGCGCACTAAGGTGTCCATTACAAGGGAGAAACTGACTCGAGATTATGTACTAGAGGGAACCATATCTTTCAACGACGAGGACGCTAAAGGCATCGTGCAACCACATAATGATATGCTGGTAATATCTGTACTCATAAATAAATCTCGGGTTAAACTTGTGTTAATTAATACAGGTAGCTCAGCCAATATCATCAGATCAAGGGTCGTGGAATAACTGGGTCTACAAGACCAAATAGTGCCTGCAGTCCGAGTTTTGAATGGATTTAACATGGCATGCAAGACTACTAAAGGGGAGATAACCTGCCGGTGAACACCGTCAGAACCGTAAGGAGATATGAGATACAATGCTCTATTTGGAAGGCCACAGATTCACAACATGAGGGCAGTACCCTCAACACTACATCATGCATTGAAAATTCCCCACACCGGGAGGGATTAAGGCTATTTACGGAGAACAGCCAGCTGTAAAAGAAATATTCACGGTTGATGAGGTGATCCCGATATCCGCACTCCCGACACCAAAGAACCCGAGTTCGGTTATAAGAAAAGAAACCAAGTAGCAATCACTGACACAGACCGAACCAGAGAAGCAGGAGACATGCGAGAATGATAATTACGGAGTCCGTAGGTCATTCATAGCCCCTGACGATTCCGATGCCACCAAGTTAACGGTTGAGGAGCTGGAACAAGTCGTACTGGTCGAGCACTTGCCCGATCGGAAGGTATACCTGGGCACGGGGCTAACTCCCGAGCTCAAGAAAAAACTCATTAAATTCCTTATAGCTAACATAGATTATTTTGCATGGTCCCATCTTGATATGACAGGGATCCTGCCAGAAATAACTACTCACAAGCTGAGCCTGGATCTAAAATTCCACCCACTTAAACAGAAGAGGAGGCCTCAGTCCGAATTCAAGCATGCATTCATCAAAGTTGAGGTATCCAAACTCCTTAAAATAGGCTCAATTTGGGAAGTTAAGTACCCGGATTGGTTAGCAAACGTAGTAGTAGTGCCTAAAAAGGGAAATATATTAAAAATATGTGTAGATTACAAAGACTTAAATAAGGCATGCCCTAAGGACTCTTTTCCTTTGCCTAACATCAATCGCATGATCGATGCGATGGCCGGCCACGAGACACTCAACTTTCTTGATGTCTATTCCGGGTACAACTAGATCAGGATGAACCCGGGCAACCAAGTAAAGACTCCCTTCATCCCTAAATACGGTACCTATTGTTATGACATAAGGCCATTTAGACTAAAAAACTCTGGTGCCACTTACCAACGCCTAGTAAATCGGATGTTGCAAGAGCAAATAGGGAAATCAATGGAGGTTTACATTGATGACATGTTAGTTAAGTCCCTGCGAGCAGAGGATCATTTAGAACATTTGTAGGAAACCTTTAACATATTGAAGAAATACAATATGAAGCTGAACCTGGAGAATTGCGCATTCGAGGTCGGATCTGGGAAGTTCTCCGGATTCATGGTGTCAAACCGGGGGATCTAGATCAATCCCGACAAGATGAAAGCCATAGAGGACATCACCGTGGTGGACAATGTCAATGTCGTTCAAAGGCTAATCGGGCGCATAGTCATCCTGGGTCGGTTCATTTTAAGTTCCTTCGATAAGAGCCATCCGTTCTTCTCGTTATTGAAGAAGAAGAATAAGTTCTCGTGGACCCCGGAGTGCCAGCAAGCTTTGGAAGAACTCAAACGGTACCTTTCGAGTCCACCTTCGCTTCATACTCCGAAGGAAGACAAGCAGTTGTACCTATACTTAGCGGTATCCAAGATAGCAGTAAGTGGAGTCTTAGTTCGAGAAGAAGAAGGTAAGCAGTTTCCTATATATTATGTTAGCAGGATTCTAGGCGAGGCCGAAACGAGGTATTCTCACCTAGAGAAATTGGCGCTCGCTTTGCTAAGAGCCTCCAAGAAGTTAAGGCCATATTTTCAATGCCATACCATATGTGTCATAACTAATTACCCATTTAGGAACATAATGCACAACCCCGAGCTCTCGGGACGATTGGCCAAATGGGCCGTTGAAATTAGCGGGTACTGTTGATACCCAATTTTGTCATCATATTTTTAAAATAGTATATATACTTTCAAAATGTCATTCTTACATAATTACCTAATTTATAAGAATTATACTAGTATTTTCTATAATTTTCCACATCTTTAGAGCTTCAAAATTGATTTCTTCGCTTTTACATTACTTGGTTATTTATTAATTATCCCTTAAAGTATTATGTAATAGTTTAATTATCTAAAGTTATTATTTTCATCAACATATATGTTTCAAAATATTTTACTTTATTTTATGTAAGCATATTTGTGTTTTCTTAAGCTATTTACATAATTTTGGAATAATGGCCTATATTCATGCATAATTATATTTTACTACATTATTTGTGCTAAAATAGAATTTTTATATTTTTATAATGTTAATTTATTATTTCCAATCACTTTATTGTACAAGTAATATTTTATTATACATTAAATAGTTTTATAAATTATTTATTAATAATTTTCGTGTATTTTAATTTATAGCCCAATTTTGAGTTACTTATGGCCCAAATATTTAGCCCAACCTTCCAGCCCAAACCAAATAACCCCTTTAAAATCCGGGCATGACCCGTTTGAAACAACCCGCCCCGCCTTCTTTAAAATCCTGACTGTTGATCTTAAGATATCAACGGCCCACGATTAACCCCTCACTTTTAATTACCCAACCCCAAACCCTAATACTCACTCTCATGAGACAACCACCTCTATTCTATCTGTTCCTCTCTTCTTCCTCTCAAACCCTAGCCGCCTCCCTCAAATCTCTCCTAAATCCGATAAATCATGGATTCTTTCTATGATTCTCTTACCTTTTATGGATCATCTCATCATTTCTTACAAGACTATGGCGTTACATAGTACTTGCCTCAATTTTGACAAGTACTAATCCCCAAATCGGGTGCCACCGCCTTCGACCTTTGAAATTTAGACTTTATTTTGTCTATAAACACTCTACAATGGACGGTTCTTACATTATTGGTTCGATTCAAGACCGTTGGACCCAACTAGGGTTTGAAATTTTCCTTTTTTCCTTACTGGTTCTGATTGCATATGGTATTTTATTTCCATATTTATGTTTGATTGATTATTTTCCTTATTTATTTGTTCGATTCCTACCACTATATAAACCCCTCCCCATTTCCCCTCTAGGGACCGAAGTTATTACTGCTATTATACTCAATACCTCTCTCACCCGTTCATCTTCTCTGAAACACTTGGTTCTTTGGCCGGCTGAAAGCCAAGGCCATAATATTATGTACACTAGTAGAAACCATGCCTATAGGGAATTACACACTCAACCTGTTTTACTACGCCTACTACTTTGCATTATTAGACAACATGTCTATAGGAAATTAGTGTCAACAACTGTTCGCTAAATTTGTGTAACTGCAGCATATTCATTAGATACCATGCCTATATGATTATTATTAACTTATGTCCTACTGATCCTCATCTAGATATCATGTCTATAAGATCTTAATTTATTAATTAGCTATTGTTATTGCTATTTCTATTATATTGATCGCCTAGAAAAAATGCCTTTGGGGACAAAGTATTATAGAATCAGTTTCAATCACCAACTCTTAGAAATCCTACCTATAGGATGTTGTTATTCGCCTAGAAAGTATGCTAATAAAATCAAATGCGGGTAATTATTTCAAGCTTTTAATAGAAGCTAACTTGGGCCTGTGTGCTTAAAATCAAAGTCACACAGAAACCATGTCTATAGGGCTTAATGATTCTAATTTGCCTCAATTCTGGGATTATCTACTGCCTAATGTAAAATTTGCCTGCGTGCATTAGTTTTACGTGTGGAAGCTAACTTGGGCCTTTAACTGCCCTTACATGAAGTCCTACTTGTTTTGAATGTCACTTAGTTTTATCATTTTGAGCAGCCTAAGTAATGTCTAGAACCACCCAAATAGAGGTCCAATGACTCCTAGATCATAGGCATGGGACGGGTAGTGCATGCATAGGGTATGACTTAGAATTGAATTAGAGCGCATTTAGGCAAATAACTTTAACATAGTAATTGCGTAGCAGGAGATGATAGTCTGTGCCCGCTGAATAATATGAGCAACTCCTATCTAAAAGGAGTTGCAATGTATTATTTATGTTGCACGGGGTAATCCTTTAGGCTAAAAAACTTAGGAACCCCCTTTCCTTCACACACTTAGTCATCTAATATAAATCATTATAGTTATATCCTTGTATTCATCAAGATGTGTACCCACTCTCGTGGTGTTATAATAAAACTTTCTAACCTTTTATCCTTTTTGTTTATTTGATCATCTCCCCTAATTATAATCCACATAGTCTTAAGTTCGGCCGGGACTCACAGTTGTGGATTTCGAAGAGTGCCTAACACCTTCTCTTTGAGGTAATTTTATCCCTTACCCGATCTTTGGTGACATTGACTAGTCAAACAGAGTTATCTGCACAATAGGTGCCCTAACGCACCTTAAAAATCGTTAGGTGACGACTCTTCTCTTTTAATCTCCTCCTTTAAAAGAGTTGTCACACGTCGAAACCCCACTTTCGTGAGGAAGAAAAAGGGGGCGCGATAACATGTCGACTATGCTGGAGATATACGTAGGCTCTTACCATATTGAACTTGACTTACGTTGATTACTTTCTTTATTACATGCACTTCCCTTCTTCACCTTTATTTGTTTAAATTTGTTATTACATACATAACATTTCACCTATTCACCTTTATTTGTTTAAATTTGTTATGGCATGCACATCCTTTCCCCGTTCACCTTTATTTGTTTAAATCTGTTATGACATGCACATCCTTTTTCCGTTCACCTTTATTTGCTATGACCACTTTTTATTTCATCTTGTCTAAGACTGCCATATCATGCCTCCCCATCCCTATTCCCATATCTGCTTTATTACATTCTTGCATATATTCCACGAACTAAGCTGACTCTTTCCTTTTGTCTTTCCATTCTATATTTCATATGTTTACCTTACTATTGTATTTACTTCTTTTACATATTTATCATGCAAATACTGGACAATGTGTTATTTCTGCATAAAGCATGCTCCAAATCATACTCCACTCGTTCTAATTATCAACATAATGGCGCTTGATGAGTGTCCGTGCTCTTCCAAAATTACCTTTTTTAAATTGGAAAGGCTTATTTGCGGTAGACTAGTTGATTAGAGGTGCAATCGACGGTCCCGTTCCTTTCCCTATCAAGTTGTCTACTTGGGAGTACCAGTCTAGGCTATTCTAGAAACCTTACTCCAATATCAAATGTACATGCATCATGTTAAACCTAGTAACGGGTTAGAATATTGTTAATGTAATAGCCCGCTAAAATAAGCCTTATCCAAAGTCTGACTAGATTTCTACAATCCCAATGGACACTACCATGTTATGTGCATTACTTGAAGAAAATGTGCCAATATGTTGATCATTATTGTGTAAGTGGTCGTATCTGGAGGGGAAAAGGGCTAACTTTATTTGTTTGCAGAAAATGAAGCACGAAGTCCCCAGGTTCGGCATGGTCCAAAACATCTGACCTCTGATACTTGACTGGTGGAAGGACCTCGCGCCTTGCGACAAGAATCATATGAAAAGAGTACTTGGTGACTTGACGTCTTTGCTTAATATCCAACCAAATAGAGCTTTGATTGAGGCTGCTACCATGTTCTGGGATGAAAAAGAAGTTGTCTTCCGATTTGGTGACATAGAAATGACTCCTCTCTTAGAAGAAATATGAGATTTTACTAAGATGCCATGGGATAGTCCGGGGTTATTAGTACCAGAGAATCGCACCCCTCGCGGTTTTCTAAAGATGTTGGGCCTTAAGAAAAATGAAGAATTGCTTTGCTTAAAGAAATCCTACATCCCTTTTGGGTTTCTTTATGAGCGTTATGGGCATTGTAAGTCGTATCGTCTTCATCATGAGGAACTTGCCATTACCTCCTTAGGTTGGACGCACAGCCGAGTTTATGTATTCATCATTTTCTTCTTGGGTTTGTTGATATTTTCAATGAAAGGGGGAAGGATTCACACTCGTTTAGCTATAGTTGCAAGAATTTTAATGGAAGGCATCGAGGGGAAAACCTACACCATCATCCCTATGATCCTAGCTGAACTGTACCACACTCTAGACCAGTGCAACCAGGGGTTCGGACATTTTGAAGGTTGTAATCTATTACTGCAAGTCTGAAAGGTCGTAATCTATTACTACAAGTCTGGCTATTGGAGCACTTTCAGAGAGAAAAAATATCGCCAAGAGCTTCTGCGATGGACATTGAATGACTACATAGCTTATCACCATCCAAAGAAGATAACATTCATCCTAGATAGGTTCGCACAGCCTGGAAGTGTTGGGTACGTTTCTTCAGCAATCTAACAGACGAGAAGGTACATTGGATGTTTGAGTGGTTTCCTAGCAGTGAGTTCATCATCAGGTCGAGAGATACTACTCATTTGGTATTGATCGGTTTGCGAGGCATTTATCCTTATGCTCTTATAAGGGTAATGAGACAAGCAGGAAGAAAACATGTCATACCTCGGGTTTCCAACATGGTCCAGTACATGGCAGATTTCAAAGGGGACATCATTCCTTTCAAGTTCGAGGTGCAACATATGTGGAACCAGAAGGTCATTGTGGAAAGAGAGACTATCAATCCAGACATGTACCATGTCGGTCATGTGTATTTCTATCCATTATGGTTGGTAGATAATATAGCGGGAGATGTCAAGCCAGGGGTCAATTTGGAAAATAGGATCATTGATGATACTGCTGAGGCACAGGTCAAGTATAGAAGGATTCACAAAAAGGTTTTTGAGTCTGAAGCTAGACATCTGGAACAACATAAAGTGGACATGGAGGCAATTAATGAATAGAAGGAAATTGCCACTACGTCCACCGAAAGATTGGAATATCTAGAACAAGGATTGATAGAGCTTGAGGGCAAGATGAGAAAGAGGCTTGCGGATTGTCAAAACACGGATGCCAGTGAAGGAGGGCATCTATCAAAGGCTTATTTATTATTGGATATGTGCAACTTGGGGAACTGGATTGATGGAGTCAAAAGAGCCAAGCACGGAGAATGTCCTTCAGGGACCAAGTAGACTAGCAAATAATGTCCTTTATTGTTTTCTAGCTTAGTTTTAGATTTCAATTGTAATAAGGCTAAATGACATTAGTAGCTTTGTTATTATTGTCGATTTAGTGAAGGTTTGGCTCATTTTCACATTAATGAAATGATGCAATTATTGGCATCAATTTTCTCCAAGTCTATGTATCGCTTAGGCCTACCTCGGGCACAACGAGGTCCCCAAATTAGGACACGATTATATGATTTTGCAAAACATGTTTAATATTGCAAGCATTCTTTCAATACCCCTTACTAACTTGGGTGCCTTTTTCTTTTTCTTTCTTTTTGAGTATTCCCACTTTCCAAGGTTGGTTAGTTCATACTGGCATCGTCAGCATATCACACTAGATCCATAGGTCCTCCACCTACTCCTCCACCAAGCGATCCTAAAGGCAAAAGTAAAGGGAAAGGGAAAATGGATGATTTGAGTGGTATCAGGAAAGACAACGCCACCCTGACAGAAAATGTCGAAACTTCGGATGGCCGAAGTACTCCAGCAGAGAATGAACTAGTCTTACGTCTGGAAGAAAAAATCCTGCAGCTACAAGGAGAACTTGAGCAGGTCTGAAACTTGGCAAACCTTTCTCTCACCCTCAATGTCCCTTATATTAACCAGCAAAATCCAACTACCCAAAACCAAACACTACCACAAAACACACAAAACCAAAATCCACCGCCAAATCCTCCTGCACCATAGCAGTACCCTACGCCTCCTCAAAACCTTAGCCCTCCACCAGCACTTACTCCTCAACAACACCACCATTATCCAACTCCATACCCACAAACTACCACTTATCACACTCCCCAAAATGTACCGCAACCCAATCCGGATCCCCAAAACTCAACCAATGACCACCCTTATGCCAAAATTCCCGGAGTTCATCAAAGTAATCCCATATACGTGAAAATCTTACCCCAAACCCCGCAACAAACCCTATACATACCTGCTAATTAAGAACATGGCGGAAGAACTCAAGAAGCTCACTGGCAGAGTTCAGAATGTCGAAGGTGGTAAAGGCATTGAATGTTTAAACTATGAGGACTTGTGCATTCAGCCAGAAGTGGATCTGTCGGAGGGTTACCAACCTCCCAAGTTCAAAATGTTGGATGGAACTGGTGATCCGAAAGTACATCTGAGGACGTATTATGACAAACTTTTAGGAGTGGGCAAAAAATAAACGGATCCGTATAAAACTGTTCATGCAAAGCCTCACCGGAGATGCGTTGTCTTGGTATATCAGTCAGAACCCGAAGAAGTGGGTTAATTGGGTAAGCGTGGCGTCATATTTCATGGACAGATTCAGGTTCAACACAGAAAACGCACCAGACATTTTTTACATTGAAAACCTCAAGAAGAAACCAACAGAAACCTTTCGCGAATATGCTATTCGATGGAAATCTGAAGCCGCGAAAGTAAGACCAGCACTTGAAGAAGAACAAATGAATAAGTTCTTCATCAGAGCTCAAGACCCGCAGTACTATGAAAGGCTTATGGTTATTGAAAATCACAAATTCTCCGACATCATCAAGTTGGGAGAAAGAATGAAAGAAGGGATTAAGAGTGGGATGGTGACAAATTTCGTGGCACTACAGGCCACGAATAAAGCATTGAAATCGGGAGGTATTTTGAAGAAGAAAGAAGTGTGAGACGTAATGGTGGCCCAGGGTCCTAAGTCTCCTCTCACATACCAAACACCTCCACCTACATACCAAACGCCTCCACCCACAAACCAAACTTTACCCCCAAATACCAACAACCTGCTACCACCTACCACGCCTATAACACTCAAACCGTATATTACCACTCACCACCACCCGCCCGCCAAAACTACCAAAAACCACGACCAAACTTCGACCACAGGCCACCCAGACAATACACCCCAATCGATGAGCCCATAGACCAATTATACAAGAGATTAAAGGTTGCTAGTTATGTCACTCCCATCCATGCCATTGCTATGGAGAATTACTCTCAGTGGATTAAACCGAACAATACATGTGCCTATCATTCAGGCATGAAGGGTCATACAATTGATGAATGTCGCACACCGAAAGATAAGATTTAGACACTGATCGATAACAAGGTCATACGGGAAAAGGAAGTTGCACCAAATATTCGTAACAATGCTCTCCCAGATTACAGAGGTGGGGGAATGAATGTGATAGATACTGACAAGGAATGGTATCCGGAGTGGTTAATCGGACTCATTCGGGAGGGGGATAATCCTAAAACGTCTTCGGTCACCCTCGCACCCGTTGTGGTACAAACCCAAATACCGTTTAAAGTCGAGGTAACTACAACCTTCACTGTGATGGTAGCCCCCACCCATCTTACAAGTCTGATGCTATCCCATGGGATTATGTTGCGGAAGCAATGAGAAAAGGAAAAGCAAAAATTGAGGAAATAGGTGCGGCGCAAGGCATGACTAGAACTAATAGAGTCTCTACACCTGAGCACCTGGGAGGAACAAGCAAAGAAGCTGCATCTAAGCCATCTATTGTTGAGACTGGCCCTGATGACCTTTGGAGAAAGTACAAGCAAGGAAATACTCTGTTGTCGATCATCTGAACAAAACTCCTGCTCAGATATCCATCTTGTCACTGCTGCAAAACTCCGAGACACACAGGAATGCCTTGATGAAAGTGCTGAGTGAAGCTTATGTACCCACCAACATCACTGGAGGGAGATGTCCAACATGGTCGGGAAGGTACTGGAAAGCCATAAAATCACCTTTCACGAGGATGAATTACCACCAGAAGGACTAAGTCATAATAGGGCACTACACATCACAGTGCAATTTGAGGATAAGTTCATTGCCAGGGTCCTGATAGAAGGGGGTTCAAGTCTTAATATATGCCCACTGACTACTCTAAAGAGGTTGGGTAAAGGCTTGCATGAGTTACGGATGGGAAGTATGAATGTAAAGACGTTTGATGGATCCCAAAGAGCCACAATTGGATAAATCAACCTCAACCTAAAAATGGGCCCGACCTGGTTTGATGTTGAGTTCCAAGTGCTGGATATAGTTTCTACCTATAATCTATTGTTGGGACGACCCTGGATACACGCCGTTGGGACAGTGGCTTATACTCTGCATCAGGCTGTGAAATTTGAATGGAATCATCGAGAAGTGATTATCCATGGGGATGGAAGCAACCCCATCTACACCAATCAGACAGTTCCAGTCATCGAGAATAGGAAGAAGCTGGGTGGAGAAACGTATCATCGCATTGAGCGAGTCAACACAATTGAAAAGGATCGATGGTGGAGTAACAAGATAGAAAGCATATTAATATGGATAGGATATGAACCTAGCAAGGGTCTCAGCAAAAACCTTCAAGGGATCACCAAAATCGTACAACCGCAACGTCATGGCACAACCTTTGGGCTCGGATATGAATATACTTGGAAAGAGTACCAGGATTGGTCGCCGCCATGGTGTGGTCCTTATTATCCGCTGGAATAATCAGTACCACCTCTGCACCAGACATTTCATCAAGCTGACATAATATGGGGATTTGAGGAAGAAAAAGTCTTAACTGGCATGAGGAAACTATTTCTGGATGAAGAAGATATGGATTGCAGTGCGATAGTTGAGGAGTAGGAGGAGGAAGACCTTACCATTCATACCGTGGGGAAAGTAGCTGTTCTCAAAAACTGGACTGCTGCACCATCTCGGGCCCGTCGAGTTCCTGGGTAGCTTGGCAGATTAGCATCAATTATTTTTAAGCATTTGAGACATTTTCAGTATTGTTATAAAATGATGTCATTTGGTCTGAAGAACGCCGGAGCCACCTATATGAGAGCCATGACAACTATTTTTCACGACATGATACACAAAGGGATAGAAGTGTACGTGGATGACGTTATCATCAAATCCAAAAGGAGTACGAATCACATAGCGGATCTGAGGAAATTCTTCAATCGGCTTCGAAGGTATAATCTGAAACTGAATCCAGCAAAGTGTTCTTTCGGAGTCCCTGTCGAAAAATTATTAGGATTCATCGTCAGTCGCAGAGGAATTGAGTTAGACCCATCAAAAGTCAAAGCAATCCAAGACTTGCCACCTCCAAAGAATAAGAAAGATGTGATGAGCTTTTTAGGGAGTCTTAATTACATCAGTCGCTTCATAGCACAATCAGCAGTGATATGTGAGCCGATCTTCAAAATGCCAAGGAAAGATGCTACAATAAGTTTGATTGAGAATTCTAGAAAGCCTTCAACAAAATCAAGGAGTATTTATCCAAACCGCCCGTTCTGGTCCCACCAGATCCAAAAAGACCACTACTGCTTTATTTGTCTATACTGGATGGAGTTTTTGGTTGTGTTTTGGGACAACATGATGAAGCTGGAAGCAAAGAGCAGGCAATATACTATATGAGTAAGAAATTCACACCCTACGAAGCCCGGTACTCTTTGCTGGAATGCACCTGCTGTGTTTTGACATGGATAGCTCAGAAGCTGAGGCATTACTTCTGTGCATACACTACATATCTCATATCGAGGATGGATCCACTAAAATATATCTTTCAGAAGCCCGTGCCTACGGGTAAGTTAGCAAAGTGGAAAATATTGCTGAGCGAGTTTGACATCGCCTATGTAACTTAGAAGGCGGTCAAAGGACAAGCATTGGCAAATCATCTGGCAGAAAATCCCGTAGACGGAGAATACGAACCATTGAAAATGTAGTTTCCCGATGAGGAGGTGCCGTTCGTGGGAGAAGATATCACTGAAACATATGATGGTTGGAGAATGTTCTTCTGTGGAGAAGAAAACTTCAAGGGAGTAGGTATCGAATCTGTTTTGGTATCAGAAATCAGCCAACACTATCAGGTATATGCAAAACTCAGGTTTCCATGCACCAACAATATGGCAAAATATGAGGCTTGCATATTGGGACTTAGGTTGGCCATTGACATGAATATTCAGGAGCTGTTGGTAATTAGAGATTCCGATATGTTGGTGCATTATGTTTTAGGAGAATGGTCTACAAAGAACACCAAAATATTTCCATATTTGCACTGTGTACAAGAGCTGATCAAAAGGTTCACAAAGATAGAATTCAAACATGTTCCGAGAATTCAAAATGAGTTCGCAGATGCATTGGCCACTCTATCTTCCATGATACAACACCTAGACAACAACTTCATCGATCCTGTCCTAATAGGAATTCATAAACATCTTGCTTATTGTGCTCATGTTGAAGAAGAGAGCGATGGAAATCTGTGGTTCCATTACATCAAGGAATATTTGGCAAAAGGAGAATATCCAGAGAACTCTACCCATACTCAGAAGTGCACGCTTCGAAGATTAGCCAACCATTTATTTCAAAGCGGAGGAATTTTGTATAGAATAACTCTTGACTTGGGGTTACTATGGTATGTCGATGCTAAGGAAGCATCTAGATTGCTCGAGGGAATACATGCCGGAACTTACGGATCGCACATGAATGGCTTCGTCTTAGCCAAGAAAATACTAAGAGCAGGGTATTTCTGGATGACTATGGAAACAGACTGCATCAAGTATGTTCAAGAATGTCACCAATGCCAGATACATGCTGATATGATACAAGTTCCACCCAATGCACTCAATGCAACAAGTGCACCCTGGCCTTTCTCGGCTTGGGGTATGGATATCATAGGCCCGATCGAGCCTGCCGCTTCAAATGGGCATAGATTTATTCTAGTGGCCATAGACTATTTCAAAAAATGGGTCGAAGCCACATCTTACAAAGCTGTAACTAAGAAGAACGTCGCAGATTTTGTTCGAGATCGCATTGTTTGTCGGTTCTGAGTGCCAGAGTCAATCATCACCGACAATACCGCCAATCTCAACAGTGATCTAGTGAGGGCCATGTGTGAAAATTTCAATATTAAGCATAAGAATTCCACAGCATACAAGCCGCAAATGAACAGAGCTGTAGAAGCTGCTAACAAAAACATCAAGAAGATACTAAGGAAAATGGTAGATAATTACAAACAATGGAACGAGAAGTTGCCATTTGATCTGCTCGGGTATCGTACCATGGTTCGCATATCAACTGGGGCAACTCCCTACCTATTGGTTTATGGTACTGAAGCGGTTATTCCTGTTGAGGTAGAAATCCTTTCTTTAAGAATTATACAAGAGGTTGAGCTCAGCGATGCAGAATGGGTACAAAGACGGTACGAAAAACTAGCTCTCATTAATGGTAAAAGAATGAGTACGATGTGTCACGGTCAACTCTATCAGAACAAGATGGCAAGAGCCTTCAACAAAAGGGTCAGACCGAGGCGATTTACACCAGGGCAATTGGTGCTAAACGAATCTTCCCACATCAAGATGAAGCCAAGGGGAAGTGTTCACCCAATTGGCAGGGTCCCTATATGGTTCATCAGGTACTGACAGTAGGAGCATTTATACTTGCAGAAATGGACGGAGAGATTTGGTCAAAACCTATCAACTCAGACGCAATCAAAAGATACTATGTTTAGGATTGTTCACACTTCTTCACTTGATGTAACTGAACAACGCTTGACCTGATTTCCATTTAAGAGAGGATACGTAGGTAGCCTTGTGGGTTCAGTCGTATCTTTATAAAATCTTCATTTTCCCATGGTCAGAAACTAGGGGCAAGATCGCAAGTTCAGTCGACTCCATCATGTATGGAACAACCAAAGAGTATTGTTAGAAGTATGCATTTAAACCGGGGCAGAATTTTGAGGAGGACCCTCAAAATTCTAAAAAATAATAGGTTGCAATGTCTCTAAATGTGTCACAATCACCGAATCATCTAAATTATTTGATCTACATGAGACTAAGAATTATCTCCTTTCCTTGCATGAGGCTAAGTATTGCCTACGAAATTGCACAAGGCTAAGCACTGCATTTCTTTGCATGAGACTATGAATTGTCTCCTTTCCTTGCCTGAGGCTAAGCATTGCCTCCAAAATTTCATAAGGCTAAGCACTGTCTTTCTTTGCATGAGACTAAGTATTGTCTCCCTTTCTTGCATGAGGCTAGGCATTGCCTCTGTAATTGCATAAGGCTAATCACTCCCTTTCCTTTGTATGAGACTAGGCCTTGTCTCCCTTCCTTTGTATGAAACTAAGCACTGTCTCCACTTCTTGCGTGAGGCTAAGCATTGCCTCTGTAATTGTATAAGGCTAAGCACCGCCTTTCCTTGCATGAGACTAAGCACTGTCCCCCTTTATTTGCATGAGACTAAGCATTGTCTCCATTCTTTGCATGAGACTAAGCACTGTCCCCCTTTATTTGCATGAGACTAAGCATTGTCTCCATTCTTTGCATGAGACTAAGCATTGTTTCCTTTTCTTACATGAGACTAAGCATTATCTCCATTTCTTGCATAAGGCTAAGCACTATCTTTCTTTGGATGAGACTAAGCACTGCCTCCACTTCTTGCATGAGGCTAAGCATTGCCTCTGTAATTGCTTAAGGCTAAGCACTGCCTTTCGCTGCATGAGACTAAGCATTGTCTCCCTTCTTCGCATCGGGCTAAACACTGCCCTCATCTCATACAAGACTAAGCCTTGTCTTGTCCCGTCCTCGCATATAACCAAGAATCAATTGTTTCTTTTATAAAACGATAGATACTACCATATCCTTGCATTTCATTGGCTGAAACATCGCCATTTTGTCCAAAGGCATCATAGTCCGAAGGCATCATCCTCATAGCCAGAAGACATCATTCCATGGCCTGAGAATCTCTCGAAACTGCGTATCATTATTCAAAAGAGTCATAGTCAAGAGGCACCATCCTCATAGCCCGAGAACACCATTTCATAGCCCGCGAATCCCTTATCATACACTTTATGGCCCAGAACATCATGGTCTAAGGATATCATCCTCATCGTCCAAAGACAACCTTCATGGTCCAAAGGAAATTTGCATCACGTTTGCATTTTCGCAATATCCCATATATATTCGCATGCACCATGTTTTAAGTTTTGCAGGTAATCCAGGAAGTAACCGTTCTACAAATAGGAGCAATTTTTGCTCCGGTTTCCATTCGCAACGTTCACATCCTTCAATTGCTTCAAACGTAACCGATTACCAGTAATTGCTTACCTTTTACACTATGACCGTTTAGATATCTGCCTCATGACACGCCCGTGACATTTTAAATTCACATTCAAGACTCCGCATAAATTCATCCGATACTATCCTATCGAAAAGAACCCTTTCCGAAATATACGACCATTCCTTTAATAACTCCATCAGTTTCGTTCACCGTTGGATCCAGAACTACACACAAACTGATTTCCGTAACAACAGGGATATGTAGGCAACTCAGGAACCAAGGTTCGGCCTCCATTATTTTTAAATCACGTCATTCCCTACTCAATTCGGCCAAAATTGGTCATCATTTTCTTTACCCAACAACTCTTTCATCATTCCCTGGTAAAGAGGGGCAGCTGTTGATACCCAATTTTTTCTCTCATATTTTAAACATAGTATATATACTTTCAAAATGTCATTCTTACATCATAACCTAATTTATAAGAATTATACTAGTATTTTCTATAATTTTCCACATCTTTAGAGCTTCAAAATTGATTTCTTCGCATTCAAATTGCTTGATTATTTATTAATTATCCATTAAATTATTTTGTAATGGTTTAATTATCTAAAGTTATTATTTTCATCAACATATATGTTTCAAAATATTTTACTTTATTTAATGTAAGCATATTTGTGTTTTCTTAAACTATTTACATAATTTTGTAATAATGGCCTATGTTCATGCATAATTATATTTTATTACATTATTTGTGCTAAAATAGTATTTTTATATTTTTATAATATATATTTATTATTTCCAATCACTTTATTACACAAGTAATATTGTATTATACATTAAATAGTTTTACAAATTATTTATTAACAATTTTTGTGTATTTTAATATATAGCCCAATTTTGAGTTACTTTTGGCCCAAATCATTAGCCCAACCTTCCAGCCCAAACCAAATAACCCCTTCAAAAACCGTGCATGACCCGTTTGAAAAAACCCGCCCCGCCTTCTTTAAAATCCTGACTGCTGATCTTAAGAGATCAACGGCCCACGATTAACCCCGCACTTTTAATTACCCAGCCCTGAACCCTAATCCTCACACTCCTAAGACAACCGCCTCTATTCTCTTTGTTCCTCTCTTTTTCCTCTCAAACCTTAGCCGCCTCCCTCAAACCTCTCCCAAATCCGATCAATCATGGATTCTTTTTACGATTCTCTTACCTTTTATGGATCATCTCATCATTTCTTACAAGAGTATGGCGTTACATAGTACTTGCCTCAATTTTGGCAAGTACTAATCCCAAAATCGGGTTCCACCGTCTTCGACCTTTGAAATATAGATGTTATTTCATCTATATACACTCTATAATGGGCAGTTCTTGCATTATTTGTTCGATTCAAGACCGTTGGACCCAACTAGGGTTTGAAATTTTCCTTTTTTCCTTACTGATTCTGATTGCATGTGGTATTTTCTTTCCATATTTATGTTTGATTGATTATTTTCCTTGTTTATTTATTCGATTCCTACCACTATATAAACCCCTCTCCAATTCCCCTCTAGGGACTGAAGTTATCACTACTATTACACTCAATACCTCTCTCACCTGTTCATCTTCTCTAAAATACTTGGCTCTTTGGCCGGCTGAAAACCAAGGCCATAATATTATCTACCTCCTCCGGTGCAAGCACTGCTCGGGGCCCTTACGAGGCTCTTGTGAACTCTGAAGCATCGGAGACTTGGGTTCTTGCTACCAGTATTCTATGCTTCTTATTATTCTGTTGCCTGTCCAATTTTTCTACTGGTTAGTGCTTTTAATCTTTGCAATGTTAAATGTTTTTCTTCTGCATACCTATATGTGTTTGAATCATGTGAGCATGATTTAATTGTGAATCCCTGATATTGCACTGCTATGATATCGTTCTATATTCCCCTATTATTCTATATTTGGATAGTTGAATGCATTTTAGTACCTATAATAGTTTCCTGTTTGTTCTTAGTTTGTGTTAGGCTAATATGTGTTCTTTATTATGGCATGCACTTCTATGTTGGTTTTCCTTGTTCTCTTCTGGAATCAGTTCTGTACCTCTGTAGTTTTTCTAGCATCTGAACATGTTTTAGTTTTGAGTTTCAATGCATGCCTATCTTATGTGTTATTTTAAATCTAACTGTTATGACTATCTGTTGTTAGTTATAGAATCCCCTTCATGCCTTTCTTTGGATACTACTAAAACTCTACGAAAACCTCCCTCTACTTTGAATGAATCATTTAGTGCTGAGTCTTGTGTTTAATCGACTGTTCTTTGTATACTAGCCACAACTACATGGATTTTATGTTGTAATACTGCTTCCTTGCTATTTGTAATCCTGATCTTTAGCACCACCTAAGATTTTAGATAAACATCCCATTTTTCCTCTTATGTATGTTAATGAGTAGCTAATCTACCCCTTTTTATGCCATAACTTTCTGTACTATGATCTATTCCCAATCATGTTAAGTTTTTCGTGATATGGGCCAAGTTGTACCATGAGTATGTTGATATTCTATCTAGGACTTTATTAGAACTGTCATGCTATAATTTTCATTATACTAGACTGACATTTGAAATACTTTAGGTGAATGCTCTATTCTGAATTTGTGTGGCATTGTGCACCCTTATATATTAATCTTATCATCTCAGAAAACCTGATTCCCTTAACTCTCAATATATTTTCCTGACAATGTGCTATCTTTTTCTAAGTGTTTGAACCTGTAATACCCACCTGTCCTCTAAGTTTTGTTGATTTTCTTAACTGGCATGTTCCGTGTTTAATCAACTCTGCTATGTCTGCTTCTGAAGTACAAGTCCACCTCTTCAATTTCTATCATTTGATCACTGTTCTCTCACTCTCATGTATTATCTATATTATTCTGAATCTATCGCTCTTGGCCGACTGAAAGCCAAGGCTACCAAAACTCTCTCTATTGACCTCCCTAGTGTGAGCACTACTCGGGGTCCAATTGAGACTCCTGTGAACTCTGACACACTAGGATTTGGGGTCCTTTGGCCACCCTCTTTGCTGGTGGAACTTAAGCTGTCTATGACACTTAGCTTGTCTCTTTTATTGTGTTTGTTGAATATGTAAACGGGGTTGCATAATTGATTTTTGTATGATTCGATAATTTATTTGGGTCATGTGGTCAATTTGTGACTGTTTGGCCTGGCATGAGTTCCTTTGTGACTTTGGGCTGTGCCGATGGACATAGTCTCCAGTTTGAGATGTTTGGACCTAGGCATGCTATTTGTGGAAATGGAGCTTGTTGAAGGCCGAGGCAGCGCTGAGTTATCTTCATTTTTTAGGCATGCTCTTGGGCCTGTAGCCTTATTCACGTGTAATATTTATATTTATATTCTTTGGGCATGTAATAATTTATAATAACAAACAATTGGGGTGTTAGTGAAATTGGGGAAACGAGTATATTCTAATTTATGCATAAAAGGGTAGAAAAAACATGCCTATAAGATTTACATGACTTCTTATTTTATTCAACCAGCCATATATACTATTTAGTTTCCATGTACACTAGTAAAAACCATGCCTATAGGGAATCACACACTCAACCTGTTTTACTACGCCTACTACTTTGCATTATTAGACAGCATGCCTATAGGAAATCAATGTCAACAATTGTTCGCTAAATTTGTGTAATTGCAGCATATGCATTAGATACCATGCCTATAGGATTATTATTAACTTATATCCTACTGATCCTCATCTAGATATCATGTCTATACGATTTTAATTGATTAATTAGCTATTGCTATTGTAATTTATATCATATTGATCGCCTAGAAAATATACCTATATGGACAAAGTATTATAGAATCAGTTTCAATTACCAACTCTTAGAAATTCTGCCTATAGGATGTTGTTATTCTCCTAGAAAGTATGCTAATAAAATCAAATGCGGGTAATTATTTCAAGCTTTTAAACGGCTTTATTGCCTCATTTAGAGATTACGCCTATAGGATTTGTAACACATATAATCTTTAAATTCATTGTTCCAACATAATCTGCACTGCATGTGCGCTCAAAATCAAAGTCACGTAGAAACCATGTCTATAGGATTTACTGATTCTAATTTGCCTCAATTCTGGGATTATCTACTGCCTAATGTAAAATCTGCATGCGTGCATTAGTTTTACGTCTGGAGGCTAACTTGGGCCTTTAACTGCCCTTACGTGAAGTCTACTTGTTTTGAATGTCGCTTAGTTTTATCATTTTGAGCAGCCTAAGTAAAGTCTAGAACTACCCAAATAGAGGTCTAATGCCTCATGGATCATAGGCATGGGACGAGTAGTGCACACATAGGGTACGACTTAGAATTAAATTAGAGCGCCTTTAGGTAAACAACTTTAACATAGTAATTGGGTAACAGGAGATGATAGTCTGTGCCCGCTGAATAATATGAGCAACTCCTATCTAAAATGAGCTACGGAGTATTATTTATGTTGCACAGGGTGATCCTTTAGGCTAAAAGACTTAGGACCCCCTCCTTTCCTTCATACACTTAGTCATATAATATAAATCATTATAGTTATATCCTTGTAGTCATTTAGATGTGTACCCACTCCCGTTGTGTTATAATAATACTCTCCGACCATTTATCCTCTTTGTTTATTTGATCATCTCGCCTAATTATAATCCACATAGTCTTAAGTTCGGCCGGGACCCACAGTTGTGGACCTCGAAGAGTGCCTAACACCTTCTCTTTGAGGTAATTTGAGCCCTTACCCGATCTTTGGTGACGTTGACTAGTCAAACAAAGTTATCTGCATAATAGGTGCCCTTACACACCTTAAAAATCGTTAGTGGCGACTCTTCTCTTTTAATCTCCTCCTTTAAAAGAGTTGTAACACGTTGAAACCCCGCTTTCGCGAGGAAGAAAAAGGGGGCACGACAGGTACGATATCGAATATCGACCCGGGACCGCCATCAAATCTCAAATTTTGGCAGACTTCGTGGACGACTTCACGCAAGTCTTAATACCCTAAGTCAAAAAGGAATCATTGCTAACCTCGGGGACCTCCTCGGGGATCTGGACCCTCTTTTACAGACAGTGCCGCAAACGCAAATGCGGCATCGTGTTGAAGCCACCCACGGGTAATATAGTTATGCAATCTATTAGAACTGTAAAATTGACTAATAATGAGGCTGAGTATGAGACCATGATTGCAGGTCTCGAATTGGCTAAAAGCCTGGGGGCCGAAGTGATCAAAGCTAAATGCGATTCCCTCCTTGTGGAAAATCAAATCAATGGGACATTCGAAGTGAAAGAGGAATGAATGTGAAGATATATGGATAAACTATAGGTAGCGCTACATCGATTCAAGGAATGGACTCTACAACATGTGCCCCGAGATCAAAATAGCGAAGCCGATGCTCTGGCTAACTTGGAGTCATCGGTTGATGACGATGAATTCAGCTCGAAAACGGTCGTACAACTCATGAAATCGGTAGTGGAATAAGGCCATGTCGAGATAAACTCGAAAAGTTTAACACGGGATTAGAGAAACAAGTATATATATTACCTAAAGACTAGGAAGCTACCCTCGGATCCCAAAGAATCGAGAACTCTACGGATGAAAGCGGCTAGGTTTATCCTGTCTGAAGATAATACTCTATTTAGAAGAATGTTCGATGGCCCACTCGCCATATGCTTGGGTCCTGAAGACACCGAATATGTTTTGAGGGAAGTTCACGAAGGCACCTACAAAAACCTTTCGGGGGCAGAATCGTTGATTCGTAAGATAATCAGAGTCGGCTATTACTGGATCGACATGGAGAAAGATGCGAAGGAGTTCATGCAAAAATGCGATGACTGTCAAAGGCACGTACCAATGATCCATCAGCTCGGGGAGTTACTACACTCGGTCCTATCGTCCTGTCCGTTCATGAAGTGGGGAATGAACATTGTCGGCCCCTTACCATGGGCACCAGGTAAGGCTCAATTTATACTATTTATGAATGACTATTTCTCTAAATGGGTTGAAACTCAAGCATTGGAAAAGGTCTAGGAAAAAGAAGTCATCGCCTTCATTTGGGACCACATCATATGCCGGTTCGGTATACCGGCCGAGATAGTATATGATAATGGGAAATAGTTCATCAGCAGCAAAGTAAGAAAATTTTTCGAGGATCATAATATCAAGAAGATATTGTCAACACCCTTTTACCCTAGTGGCAATGGGCAGGCGGAGTCGACGAACAAAAGAATACTTCAAAACCTTAAGAAAAGGTTGGTCGATGCAAAAGGGAAATGGAAGAAAATCCTGCCCCAAGTCTTGTGGGCATATTGCACAACCTCAAAGTCCAGTACCGAGGCCACCCCATTTTTGTTGGTCTACGGCGTCGAAGCACTAATACCGGTCGAGGTGGGAGAACCGAGCCTCAGGTTCTAATATGCAACAGAAGAATCTAACGGCGAGGCCATGAGCACGAGCCTAAAACTACTGGATGAGAGACGCGAGGCCACTCTAGTCCGACTGGCTGCCCAAAAGTAGCGGATAGAAAGATATTACAACCAAAGAGCCAACCTCCTACATTTAAACATCGGGGACTTGGTATCAAGAAGATTAACACAGAACACCCAGAACTCGAATGAAGGGATGCTAGGACCGAACTGGGAAGGTCCGTATCGAGTCATCGAGATTACCGGTAAAGGTTCTTACAAACTCGAAGTGGTAAATGACACACAACTCCCATACAACTAGAACGTGACCCACTTAAAATGATACTACTGCTTAGGTACACCATCATTCGTTTTCTTTTATTTTAGCTAACACTTGCAGGCAACAACCGAAGGAGAATGTAGCTGATTAGGCCTGAAAGCACGCATTGCACTCTTTTTCCCTTGAACCGGTTTTTTCCCAAATGGGTTTTCCGTCAAGGTTTTTAATGAGGCAACAATAAATCATGCTAACTTAGAGTCGAAGACTGATTTTAAATCAGAGTCGACGGTCGTATCAACAGTATCCGAGTCCACTCAAAGATCGACCTCGAATACTGGGGGCTATCACCCTCGGGTTATGAATTTTAGCAAGGAAGGAAACTCTGTGCTCGAACATTCTAGGCTCGGTGATTAGGATTCATTATAGGGGCCAAACGGTCAAATGAACCATGCCCGAGTAGGTCACATCGACCGCAATACGGGGGTTTATACAATTTTGTACATTATGCACAAAAATAAAAGAAAGTTTATACTTTGCTAACAAAATCTTTTTGCTTTTTAAAAGTATCAAACCTAAGGGCTACTCCTACCCGAGAACTATCGAGCCCAAGGGATATCCCTATCCGGGCCCAAAGGGATACGCCCACTAGGGGACTGCCATCCCGGATAAGTTCAGACGGCTCGGGTTATCAAAACCCATAGGTACAAAACCTATTAGGCGGTGCCCAAACCTAAAAGGCTATGACTACCCTAAAAATGGTTCGGAGATGTCCGAAGCCCATAATCAAAATATAAGGCCTTTAACAAAATTCCAAACCTGCTCAAAGGTTACCCTAGGCAAAATTATAGTCTAAAAACATTAAACAGACATTTTTAGGAAAGCTTCCGGTCACTCCGAGCCGATCATTCTGAGCCCTCATAAGTTTCACACAAAACTTGCTTCAAGGACAAGTCTTGTTCGAACCTCCGAAAAGCAACTTATTACTACGTTTCATTCCGCGCTAAGGCATTTGAAATCTTTGAAATTGTAAAAAGGATGCTAAAGGTAGTAGACATGAAAATTGACAAAAGGGAAAAAACTTTATATATACATTCCAGAATATCTTTACAAAGGCCAATGAAAATAGCCTCAACAAAATAAATGTACAAGGTGTAAAAATAAAGACAAATATTCCTAAGGCACCTATGCCTGATCTTCACGAGAGCCCGCCTCGTTACCAGATCCATCAAGGCCTTCTTCACCTTCGGGTTCGTAGGACCCCTCAAAGCCTTCTTCATCCTCGGGTTCAGCCAGCTTCTTGGCCTCTACCTTGAACCTTTTTGCCTCCTCGATCTCGGCAGATAGTTCGAACCCTCGGGCATGGATCTCTTTGTGGGTCTCCTTTAGAGATAACCGCTTCACGTACTCGACAGTGGCTTCCAGGCAAACATCAGATGCCTCGACATTGGCCCTATACTGGGCCACCATCTCTTCAGCATCGGCGGAGGTTGTACGCATATAAGCCTTTATAGCTTCATATTTACTGCGAGGGCAACCAACTCTGTCAGGGCCGAGTTCAGTTGAGCTCAGAGTTTCTCGTTCAGCTGGGCTCGCTTATCAACTTTCTCTTTTTCCACTCAAAGTGGAACTTCTACCGATGCCATCTGTACCTGGGCGGTCTCCTTCTCCGAAGCTAGCCAAACCATTATTCCCTTCCAAACATCGGCCATGGATTGGATCTCGATCATTTTAGCTCGGAGTTGGTTGATCCGGTCAATTTTCTGCTGAACCCGCGAGGTTTGGTCATTAATCGCCATGGCTAAGTCTTCATTGCTAACTTCTAAAACCTTTACCTTTTCGACCAAGTCGGCATGCTTCTTCTGAGCTGCATCCATCTCGGCCTGGAGATTCTTGACGGCCCCTTCGTGTTGCTCGCTCAAAAGCTTATACTTGTCTCTTTTCTCGGTAAGATGTTTGAACTAAGCCTCGAGCTGGTTAACCTCAGTCCGGTACCGAAGAAAGCTTTCATGATGGAGTACCAAAGCCTGCAAAAGGGTAAATGAAAAAATATATGA
Source organism: Nicotiana otophora (assembly GCA_000715115.1). Lineage (NCBI taxonomy): Eukaryota > Viridiplantae > Streptophyta > Magnoliopsida > Solanales > Solanaceae > Nicotiana > Nicotiana otophora. Next base: position 73,685 of record AWOL01S0031822.1, read on the forward strand.
GAAATATTAAGGACTAAGTCAAAGGTCTAAGGATCGTAATGATACCATACCCGATTCAGCGCCTACTGCACCTTGTTGAACAAGCACGGTACGACCACCTCGTTCATTTTTTCCTGTTCTTCTTCGGTCACCAAGCATAGAAGGTGGCTCGCTACTCCCACGAGAGCAGAAAGAACCCGAACATCCTTCGAGATATTGATGACTATCGACCTCTTGCGGACGGTATCTACACTCGGGCAAAGAATTTCTTGACTAACTTCGGGCTCGAATTTAGCCCACCGACTTCTGAAGACGACTCCTTTCTTAGCACTTCCAGGTCGCCCAGCCCGGAAAAATCCTCCAAGATGGATGAGTCCACACCGTTGAAAAAGGAACGAAAGGGATCGTCCGCACCATGAGTCTATTTGTTAGACCTCTCCTTTCCCACTCGGGCCTTCTCGAGCATCGACTCTGTATAAGAAGGCGACCCTAAAATATCTATTACACCAGGTGCCTCCCTCGGGGTGTGGCCGACATCTCGGGAACTCTCGACCCTGGTCTCCTCATCGACCCCCTGGGCCTGAGGAGGATCAACCTCACGGATATCCTTTTCAACGGCTGCTTGCTCCTCGTAGGATGTCGGCCCGTGGGCCACGAAACAATCATCTTCTTTGGGCTCATCCCTGAGCTGATAAAGCAAATTTGAGTCAGGTGCTCGAGCTAGAACTTTCCTTTAGCTTACAGAGCAACCTTTTCTTTGGCTTCTTCTTCGTTGAGCTCGGGGAGCCTGAAGACTTCCTATTCTTCTTTTCTCCAGTTGCAGTGCTAATATTCCCCAAAGAGGAGGGGTCAACGCATAGAAACTCCTTCCCTACTAAGGCCTAAGCTAAATGGTCTTAGACAAACCTGCAAAAGGAAAGGTGAAGAAAAAGGGGCAAGTATGATCCGAAGAGGAGAGCCAAATGTTACCTGTTCGAGAAAGGGTCTTACCGTGAGAACGGGCCTCCCAGCGGCCTCTCGAGAGTTTATGCCATGAGCGCTTTGAATAAGCCATCTGTGAAACAAATGCCCTTAATCCACTTCTTGAGCCGAGGGATAGCGTTTGGAGCTCTAGCGATGGCTGCACCACCACAAATACCAGTAAGAAAAAGGAATATAAAGGTAAAATGGCGTTGAAAAAAAAATCGTACTTACGAGATACGTTACACTTCTCGGGGAATGGCATAAGATCAGAGGGAACTAAGTCTTCGGTCTTCACCTAAACAAAATGCCCCTGCCAGTCCTGGTCCCGGTCCTCATCGATGCTCGAGAATGGGGCTTTGCTGTCCCGATATGTGAGCTTTATTAGTCCCCCTCGGAAGATTATGGGACTGTATAGGCAGAATAAGTGATCGATGGTGAACCGAAGGATTCGGTCTTGTTCACGAAAAAATGAAGGAGGATCACGATCCTCCACAACGACAGATGGATTTGACCGAGACATACTTCGTACCTTTTGCAAAAATCCAAGATAACCGGATCCACCGGGCCCAATGTGAAGGGATAATTGTAAACACTTAGATACCCCTCCACGTGGATAGGGATGGTGTCTGTAGGCCCGGGGACTACTACGTCCTTAACTGCCTAGTTGCAGTCCCCTCGGACCGCGGGGAGGACGTCTTTGATACTGGAGCATATATATCTTGATACTTCTTCACCCCGGACCTGCACCGACGAGGACTTCTCAACCTTAAAGTCATCTACAATCGAATAATCTCCGGGAACAAACATATTTAAAGGAGGCTTTGCAGCCGGTTCATCGGTAGCTGCACCAGGAGCAGACCTCTCGAGGACGACCACATCGGGAGTGATCTCCTCTATTTCAGCAGTTAGTTGTGAAGAACAGGAAGCGTCTTGTTAGGGAACAAATTTGGAAGTTTTAGCCATTGTTATCTGGAAAAAGTTTGAAACATATGAAGAAAAATTGAAAGATGAAAAGTCAGGTGCCATAATTTGGGTAAAAATTAGGTAACAACTTGCAACTTACTAAGAAAGTCTTGATGAACGGAGATAAAAATGTTAGAGTGTGAATAAGGGTAGTGATATCTTGAAAACTCGAAGGTAGAAGCTTCGCCAAAAAGTAAAAAATGAACAAAGAAGGAAAGTATTTATAGAGGTTTCGCGCCGTTTCATATTCAGGGATGACCCGCCGATGGCTGATGCGTGTTTGAAATCTTGACGACATGAATGTCGGGATGTTTTGGATTCATGGTCATTTCTGTCATGGCGTATTGAAGAAGGGATCGAAGTGCATATGTCATTTCTCGTCGTTTCAGTAAACTTACTCTCTGAGAAATGAGGGGACTATCTGTATACGGGTGAAACCAAGCCCGTTGGACCCCTTGGTTCTCGATGGAGTAAACGGAGTAGAGACATGAGCGTAAGGAACCAGAATCGGGGAAAGGAGCCCCTCGTGTCGGGTTCTGGACGTAACACCTGCCCTCGGAAGAATCGGCGCCACATCCCGCCAAGGAAACAAGAGAGAATATTCTAGGACAACGGTTGTTGAGGCTGCTATTTATAGCTATGTCTAAGGAAACATGATCCTAGGATCAAGACCCTCTTAAATGATAATAAAGATGTCACTGATGAATATGTAACGGTAGGCCATGAATGCAAATATTCCATTCAACGGTCACTCATTTAATATGAGAGAATATTCCCTCATCGAATGTTATCCAATGGCAACTACTCGATCTATTCTCGTTGACTATGCCTCCTTTGGGACTTACCCAACGTCAATCCCAATTGCCATATTCTATACTGATTGTTACTTGACTTGCCTTTTGCTTGTCCTAGGTTCCAGGTGTTATGTTACCATTAAACCATTTGTTATGAACCAGCTTTACCCCATACAGATAGTCCCCCTGCTTTCTGGTGACATATCTTTGTGTTACTAGGAAGTTGGTGAAGATTCCTTTCTTGGCGGGAAAGTTCCTGAACAATCTCTGACGCTTAAAATGATGTACGTCTTCTCGCATTTAATACCCTGAACACGTGTTGCCCCATGATTTAGCAAATATTTTTGCTGATTTTTTGAGGTAATCATGACCACTACTTTTGGCATTTATAGCTTCACTTCTACTCGTTATTTTACTTCATTAATTCTAAAATCTTCATAACTCTTTCTTCTTTTCTCCTTTCACTCTTCAGCTGCTTAGAGAATCTTCATCTCTTCCAACACTCTTAGGAAAATGTTTTATTGCCTCTTTACTACCATGGCTTCTTCTACTGCATTCTTCAGAAATACTGGCTTTCTCTTCGGTGGAGATCCAAAGAAAAATAAGGACGTTGATACTGATTCTGAACCTCCCACTATAAACATAATCATACCAAAACACCTCAGTACTGCTAATGACTTCCAAGAGAAGGCCCCTTCTGCGTCTTCACGGCCTTGGGTTGTTAGTAGGTATCCCTCCTCCATTCGCCCTTCTAGTATCCCTGCTATGAAGGAGGACTGCAACTACCCTAACCTTGACATCCTCGCTCCGGATATGATAAAGCGGGTTACCTTCACCAATAAAGGTTTTACGTATGTTTATATGTTTCCTTTTACATTGGGTCCATTCTCCATAGGGTCGAATGAAGGGCTTGACCCCGTAATTTTGGAGTTTTCCCACCGGTACCGGGTTTGCTTAGTACAAGTAGACCCATCTATATAACAAACAGTGGCTTGCCTTCACTAACTGTTCACGGAGACCGGGGAAACCCTAACCCTTGCACACATGATGAATCTCTACTCCCACAAAAAGTTTCTATAGGGGAGTAATAAACTTCATCAAACGTGGCCATCACACTCTTCCCACCGGCCACAACTCCGTCTTTTCCTGAATCGTGGAATCATTTTTGTAAGCTTACGATTATTCATTTCCTTCCTTCGTGAAAAGATTATTTCCTGTTATTGCTGACCTCTTTGTTTCTTTTATTCTAGCTACTCGGTGGGAACCATCACAGGTTCAAGACCTAGACCAGTGGGTTCAAAATATTCTAAGAATCACAACTCCAAAATCCCGTCGGTGGAAAGAAATGGCCCTCAAATATGGGTGGAAGGCCAAGAATCATGGTAAACCGAGTCCTTTTTCCTTTTATCATTTCACGAACAGAGGTAACTTGCAATGATCCGGCCGGTCATTTTGAGAGTTTTAGCCACGTTCCCCCATTTACTGCTCATTTTGTACTTTATAACTCTTATGTGACTTATCGGGGTAGTCGGATCGGGTCTCGCGGAGTTTTGGAATAAATTGAGACACTTAGTCTCAAAGTTGGGAGCTTAAGTTGAAATGGTTGATCGGATGTTGACCTATGTATAAACGACTCCGGAATGGAGTTTTGATGGTTCTGTTAGCTCCGATGGGTGATTTTGGACTTAGGAGCATGTCTGAATTGTGATTTGGAGATCCGTAGTGGAATTAAGCTTGAAATGACGAAAGTTGGAGTTTTGGAAAGTTTGATCGGGAGTGGACTTTTGATATCGGGATCGAATCCGAATCTGAAAGTTGGAGTAGGTCCGTAATGTCATTTATGACTTGTGTGCAAAATATGGGGTCAATCGGACTCAATTTGATAGGTTTCAGTGTCGTTTGTTGAAGCTGGAATTCCTTAGTTTCAATAGGCTTGAATTGGGGTGTGATTCATGTTTTTGATGTTGTTTGAAGTGATTTGAGGGCTCGACTAAGTTCATATCGTGTTTTAAAACTTTTTGGTATATTTGGTTGAGGTCCCGGGGGCCTCGGGTTAATTTCAGATGGTTAACAGGTCAATTTTGAACTTGATGTTATGGCTGAAGTTTTCTTGTGTCTCTGATTTGGTTTCCTTGGTCGTGTAGGCTTGTTTGGGGCAGTGGTGATTTTCGCCCTATGCATTCACGAGTGGTGGTAAGCGGTCACATAAGTTTGGCTAGTCGTGCATCGCAAACGCGTGGGCATTGCTGCGTTCGCGAAGAGGAGAAGAGGCAACTGGTTCTCACGCGGTTGTCCTTCACGATCGCAGTAGGGGAGAGGCGATCGCGCAGGTTGGAGGAAGCAGAGTTTCACATTTGCGTGGGGGTCTCGCATTTGCATAGGCTTAATTTCTGGGGTAGCTAAGTTGTGCTTCACGATAGCGAGGCTATTTCCGCGATCGCGATTAAGGATCACTGGGTAGAACTTTAAATATTTCCTGAGCGAGGGTTTGAGTTCATATCACAAAAATTGATTTGGGAGCTCGGTGGGAGGAGATACTTGGAGAGATTTTCAAGTGGGTGATTGGGGTAAGTGATTCCTTCCTATTTTTGGTTCATTTACATGATTATGTCCTTAATTTCATCATTAAATTAGTGAAAACGGCCTCAACAAAATAAATGTACAAGGTGAAAGAACAAAGACAACAATTCCTAAGGCACTTATGGATGATCTTCACGAGAACCCGCCTCGTTACCAGATCCGTCAGGGCCTTGTTCACCTTTGGGTTCGTTGGAGCCCTTAGAGCCTTCTTCATCATCGGGTTCATCCAGTTTCTTAGCCTCGACCTCGAGCCTTTTCGCCTCCTCGATCTCGGCAGATAGGTCAAACCCTCGGGCATGGATCTCTTTGAGGGTCTCCCTTCGAGACAACCGCTTCACGTACTCAACATTAGCTTTCAGGCAGACCTCGGATGCCTCGACATCGGCCGTATACTAGGCCACTATCTCTTCAGCATCGACATAGGTTGCGTGCATCTGAGCCTTTATAGATTCACATTCACTGCGGGGGCATCCCGCTCTGCCATGGCCGAGTTCAGTTGAGCTTAGCGTTTCTCGTTTAGCTGGGCTAGCTTATCGTCCTTCTTTTTTGCCATTCAAAGTTGAACTTCTACCGATGCCAGCTGTGCCTGGGAGTTTTCCTTCTCCGAAGCCAGCTAGTCCATTTTTCACTTCCAAACATCGGCCATGGCTTGGACCTCGATCATTTTAGCTCGGAGTTGGTCGATCCGGTCAATCTTCTGCTAAACCTGCGAGGTTTGGTCGTTAGTCACCATGGATAAGTCTTCATTGCTAACTTCGAAAACCTTTAACTTTTCGACCAAGTCGGCATGCTTCTTCTGAGCCGCATCCAGCTCGGTCTGGAGATTCTTGACGACCCCTTCGTGTTTCTCACTGAGAAGCTTATACATGTCTCTTTTCTCGGCAAGCTTTTTTATCTTAGCCTCGAGCTGGTTAACCTCGGTCCGGTACCGAAGAAATCTTTCGTGATGGAGTACCGACACCTGCGAAAGGGTAAAAGAAAAAAGATATGAGAAATATCAAGGACTAAGTCAAAGGTCGAAAGATAGTAATGATAGCTTACCCAATTCAGTGCCTATTGAGCCTTGTTGAACAGGCATGGTACGTCCACCTCGTTCATTTTTTCCTGGTCTTCCTCGGTCACCAGGCATCGAAGGTGGCTCACTACTCCCATGAGAGCGGAAAGAACCCGGGCATTCTCCGAGATATTGATGGCTATCGACCTCTTGCGGCCAGGATCTACACTCGGGGCAGGGGATTAGTTGACTAACTTCGGGCTTGAATTTAGCCCGCCGACTTCTGAAGACGAGTCCTTTCTCAGCACTTCCAGGTCGCCCAGCCTGGAAATATCCTCCAAGATGGATGAGTCCACACCGTTAAAAAAAGAATGAAGGGGATCGTCTACACCATGAATCCCTTCGTTAGAACTTTCCTTTCTTGCTTGGGCCTCCTCGAGCATCGACTCGGTATAAGAAGGCGACCCTAAAATATCTATTACACTAGGTGCCTCCTTCGAGGCGTGGCCGACATCTCGGGAAGTCTCAGCCCCGGTCTCCTCATCGATAACTCGAGCCTGAGAAGGATCAGCCTCATGGATATCCTCTTCAACGGCTGCTTGCTCTTCGGGGGATGTCGACCCATGGTCTAAGAAACAATCGTCTTCTTTGGGATCATCCCTGAGCCGATAAAGCGAATCCGAGTCGGGTGCTCGAGAGCTAGAACTTTCCTTTGGCTTATGAACCAACATTTTCTTTGGCTTCTTTTTCTTTGAGCTCGGGGAGCCCGAAGCCCGAAGCCTTCCTTTTCTTTTTTTCTCCTGCTGCAGCCCCGATCTGCCCCAAAGCAGAGGGGTTAACGAATGGAAACTCGCCCCCTACTAAAGGCCTAAGCTCAATGGTCTTAGGCAAACCTGCAAAAGGAAAGGTGAAGAAAAAGGGGTAAGTATGATGAAAATAGGAGAGCTAGATGTTACCTATTCGAGGAAGGGTCTTACCATGAGAATGGGCCTCCCAGCACCCCCTCGAGATTTTGCGCCATGAGCGCTCTGAATAAGGCATCTGTGAACAAATTCCCTCGATCCACTCCTTGAGCCGAGGGATAGCGTTTGGAACTCGAGCGATGGCTGCACAACCACAAATACCAGTAAGAAAAGAGGATATGAAGGTAAAATGGCGTTCAAAGGAAAATCGTACTTACGAGATGCGTTCCACTTCTCGAAAAATGGCATGAGATCATAAGGAACTAAGTCTTCGGTCTTCACCTAAACAAAATGCCCCTGCCAGCCCCGATCCCGGTCCTCATCGATGCTCAAGAATGGGGATTTGCTGGCCCGGCGTGTGAGCTTTATTAGTTCCCCTCGGAAGATTAGGGGACTGTATAGGCGGAGTACGTGATCGATGGTGAACCAAGGGATTCGGTCTTATTCATGAAAAAAAGAAGGAGGATCACGATTCTCCACTGCGATAGATGGATTTGACCGAGGCATACTTCGTACCTCTTGCAGAAATCCAAGATAACCAGGTCTACCAAGCCCAATGTGAAGGGACAAGTGTAAATATTTAGATACCCCTCCACGTGGGTAGTGATGGTGTCTGTAGGCCCGGGGACTACTACGTCATTACCCACCCAGTTGCAGTCCTCTCAGACCGTGGAGAGGACGTGTTCAGTAATGGAGCATATATATCTTGATATTCCTTCACCCCGGCCCTGCACCGACGAGGGCTTCTCAACCTTAAAGTCATCGACAATCGAACAACCCCCGGAAACGAACATTTTCAAAGGAGGCTCGGCAGCCAGTTCATCGGTACCTGTGCCAGGAGCAGATCTCTCGAGGACGACCACATCGGGAGTGATCTCCTCGATTTCAGCAGTCAGTTGTGAAGAAGACGAAATGGCTTGTTGGGGAACAGATTTGGAAGTTTTAGCCATTGTTATTTGGAACAAGCTTGAAAAATATGAAGAAAAATTGAAAGATGAAAAGTCAGGTGCGCTAATTTGGGTAAAAATTAGGTAAAAACTTGCAACTTACTAAGAAAGTCTTGAAGAACGGAGATAAAAATGTTAGAGTGTGAACAAAGGTAGTGATATCCTGAAAATTCAAAGGTAGAAGCTTCGCCAAAAAGTAAAAAATGAACAAAGGAGGAAAGTATTTATAGAGGTTTCACGCCGTTTCGTATTCAGGGATGACCCGCTGATGGCTGATGCGTGTTTGAAATCATGACGACACGACTGACGGGATGTTTTGGATTCTTGGTTGTTTCTGTCAAGACGTATTGAAGAAGGGATCGAAGTGCATATGTCATTTCTCGTCATTACAGTAAACTTACTCTCTGAGAAACGAGTGGACTATCTGTATACGGATGAAACCGAGCTCGTTTGACACCTCGGTTCTTTATGGAGTAAACGGAGCAGAGACATGATCGTAAGGAACCGGAATCGGGGCAAGGAGCCACTCCAGTCGGGTTCTGGGCAAAACACCTTCCCTCGAAAGAATCGGGGCCACACCCCCAGGTCCGATTCGAATCCCAAAACTTCGGAGAACATTACGAGATAATCGAGCACGACTAGAGAAGGGCTGTGATATCCGCGCCCAGCCAGATGTCACGGCGTGAATCTCGGCACGTATCGGCAGAAAATATGTGATTAGCAAACAGAAGAATTTTACATTTTATGAAATTGTACTTAGGGTAAAACCCCCTACTATATAAAGGGGCGTTTGACTATTCATTAGACACATTGTAACACACATATCAAAGCAATATATTCTTATTTTCTCTTTTATTCAAAAGTTTTTACTTTTGTTCATCAGTTCTTCATTGTTGTGAGACTGAGATCACTCCTTAATTGGTTTGATAATTTATTACATCCTTTATCTGTTTAATCTAACACTATTTATCATTTGTATTGAATTAATCCACATATCCTTAAAACCACATATAAATTTAATTTTTATCCGTTTTTATGGTAAACACTAATAATGGTAAATGCGCTTTAGTTAAAATAGCAGTGTAAGTAAGTTTTTCCCATAGTAACAGTTGTACATTATTGTGCACAACATAAAAGAAGTACAATTCGTCCATGCATCTAATAATATCACAACCAAGTTCCAAAGATTAGTAACATATTGTAAAAGATTTAAGGCATATTATGGGGAATATTGATTAAGTGGTTTGTAAATTACATCGTTGATATTGTTCTTCAATTCCTCTGGGAAGCGATACTCATCGCCATGTGTATATATAGAATAAGCTGCTTTGATTGTCGTCCAAAAAAGATCCTTGCACACTTGTGGCAATTTGCTTTCTTTATTTTGTAAAACCATCCCTAGCAACTCTCTTCTCTTACTTTCCATCATTTCCTTTATCTGTCTTATGGCCTCTTCTTCAGAGATAGTTCCCTGACTTTGTGCTATTAATATTGATACCATATTTGTTGAGCTTTCTGCTTGTTCTCTCTGCAAGAACACACGAAATAATAAGGATTAATGTTATAATTATATACTTGTATGTCTACTTGAAAAAAAAGTGTACAAAATAGATTCAACGTGGTCTGATCCTTCTAGCACGAAAACTTAGTGAGACGAGCTTAATAAGAAGAAAGTGAACCACCAGCACACTATATTATATTAATTTATCAAATATCAATCTAGCCGGACAAGGCTTTGTTTTTGTGTCACTTCTCACTTTCAAATGTAAATTTTAGTAATTTTTGGAATAAAATTTGATTTGAAGAAGTTAGTGTTTCGAAAAAAGAATATTTTATGTAAAATTTTATCTCAGTTCAATATATTGACAAAAAGATTGTCAAAAATCAATAGCCAACATTTGATAAAATATTCTTCTATCGAAGAAAACATAAGTTTGCTTTGGGACAAAATGATAATTTGACATTAATTGTGTCCAGGTGAACAAATTTTCATTAGTGCGTACGAACTGACTATCCAACGTACGTCACACAACAATTTTCTCAGCGACCAAAAGAAAAACAACTTAGTCTTAGAAGGAATTAATATTACCTTGTAACTGTGTATATCATTAATCAATCGGGCCATAGCAGCTGTACAATTGCATAAGGCACTGACCTCAGAACTTTCTATGACATCCTTGGACAGTTTTGGTCCAAGAAGATACAGTGATGTAAGAACAAAACATGGAACACCAATAGTTACACATGCAACAGACAAGTACTCCTCTGTGCTTGGGGTAGTTGATTTAATTTTCCAAAGTTCCAATTCCACCAGCATACACTTCAACATATCAATCCACTATAACAAGATATATTTCTAGTCAATCGAAAAGAAAGAAATATAAGCATGAAAAAAAAATTGATTTAGAGAATATATAATAATTAATGTACTTATTCATACCAAGTTAATAAGGTGATCTTTGACACATCGACCTTGCTTAGTTTCCGCCTTTGCCGCAATTTCCTCTACCATTTTGTAAAGTGCCAAAAAGAAAATTCTAACCCTCTCTGAACGGAATCTGACGGTTGAGTATCCATCCCATCTATAGTGAAAGTGTTAACATAATATGTGAAAGAGTATGAGTATCCAATCCAAAATTTCAAGATAATCGGGTGGAGTATCCCAGGACCATTAATTAAACTCTTTTGAAAACTATTACACAACCGATAAGGGACAAGTGTAACATTCTCTAACACTCTCTTGCAACTCAGCCTGGTTCTACGGTTTGTTTCTGTTTTGGTTATTATTTTTAAAGTAGAAAGAGAAAAGTCTCAACAAATTGTGATTTTGATGAGTTAAGTAGATTAGGCTCAACATGATAATTGATAAGTTAGGCTGGAGCAATGTTAGTGGCTTAATGGTCTGAATGAAAAACAAAAGTTTAGGCTCTGATACCATGTGAAAGAATATTAGTATAAATTAAAAACCATAAAGCTATGAATGGAGTAGCTTAGGATCATCTGAACCCTTTTGAAAGCCCGTACAAAATTGATGAGGGACAAGTGTAACATTCTTTATCATAAGCTCAAGTGCCTCTAAAAAATGTGAGTTAAACAACATAGGTCAAAGGATTTCGTTGATATATTATAAGAAAAGAGAAAACAATACCTCTCTACTAATTCGATGATATTTTGCAGTTCTTCTTTGCAAACAAAACAATCGAAGAAATCATCCACCGCCGTTACGATTATGGTGTACTTTGCATATGCTAGACGAGCATCAACATATTCAGGTTCAAAGAGTATGGCAGCAATTAAGAAGTAACTAGTGTGTAAGTACTGTTGTGATAATCCTACTTGTTCCAGTTTGCAATCTGTGAACCACCTACATTCATATACATATAGTTATCAACAAAATGAAGTTGTTTAAGAATGACAAGGTCTAGTCAAGCTAACCAGTGTAGATACCTTTTCATCTGTTGAAGTTCTTCTTTGTGTCGGGTTTGGCACAAGTTAAAATCGTGTTCTGAGAACTTTAGCAAGTATATGTTGTTAATATTGGGAGACCTAAAAAAAAGAAAGAGACCCCACATAATAATATGACCAATTTTTAAGGACTTCCAACTTCGATAGAAAATGTACCATTACAATTTATTTAAAGTAGCTTGTATTTTTGCTTGCTACCCATATTAAGCTTATATTCCTATACCAGTTAGCATACCAATGTTCACTGACATATGTTGTTTGAGTTGAAGGCGGTGGGCATTGCTACAACCATAACTCTGATCCGCCCATATACAGACGTGGATCTAGGATTTTCAGTACATGAATGTATTACTAAAAAAAAGAGGAAAAAATATATTAAATAGAAGCATGAATGTCAACAGTTAATATTATACTAATTTTAGAAAATTTGTGCATAAAATATCTAATTTTTGAGGAGATCATAGGTTTGCGTGCCCCATAATCTCTCCTATAAATCTGCCCCTGCCCACACGTTTAAATGCAGAAGAGAATAATAAGAATAAACAAAAAATATATACTACTTTTAGTAAGAGTTTACGTTATATACACCATTAATGTAAAGTTTTTTTAACCGTCACTCAAATAATATTTACAAGTAAGTCTCCTTAAAATGTGAGATTTATAATATTGAAAACAACATAGATTACCTGCAATAATTGGCAAATGTAACCCGCTGAAGGTACATATTATCTAAAATCTTATAGTAATAGTGCCAGAATTATACCTGTAAGCTGCTTTTAAGATCTTAAAACTGTCCATTTTGTATGACTCGATGTAACGTCTAGTTTCCACTCGATCAAATGTGCCATAAAATTTCCTCATAGCAAATACCATCTGATATTTAATTGACTCGCTAGTAATGGAGTATCATAAAGTTGAAAATTACAAAGAATGTTTTTTGAATGGCCTAATTTATATACAAGTGATACCTCCTTCTTTGACCTATCAGGGATGTACTTGTCCAAGAGTTTTTGCTCCATAAAATTCCTTGTCCAAGTACTTATTTTATCTAAAATGTGATCTTTCCTTTCATGAATAGCCACCTGTGAAGCTCGGTGAAGTTCGAGAATTGCAACGTGATTCATAAGTTTCCCACCTGATGTTGTAAAGAAATGTTCTTGGTCGACAAATCCTTCAAGTTCTTCTGCAGAAAGAAAGTAACAATTTATTGGTGCATAACTAAAAGGACAGCCCGGTGCATTAAACTCCAGCTATGCGCGAGGTCCAAGAAAGGGCCGAACCACAAAGGTATATTCTAAGCGGCCTTACCCTGCATTTCTGCAAGAGGCTGTTTGCACGGCTCGAACTCGTGACCTCCTAGTCACATGACAACAACTTTACTAATTACGACAAACAACTTTACCAATTACGACAAGATACCCCTTCTATTATTGGCGCATAGGTAAAAATTTAATTTTCTGAGTTTTTAGTTACAAACCTGAGGAAACTTCATAGTTATTCATCCGTAAAAGTCGAAACGCCATGGCACAATGAGCAACGTCTGAAAAAATTTCTTCATTCTTTTCTAGCCAAAGCCTATTCATAATTCAGCGTTAATATTAATAGAAGTTTTAAAAAGATAAATTGTATAAACCATGAAGACCATTTCAAATTACCTGTATATTTCATCTAGTACTCTTTTGACTTCTGTTTTAAAATACCGATCTACTCCAAGATTTTGAAGGGCATCAACTAAGAAGAGATTTGAATGTATCTTTGTAGGGTAAATAGTGGGGACTATAAGAATAACGAAAACAATTATATTAGTAATGCTGAAATATGTAGCTTAGACAGGTTGTACAGTGTATTATTTAAAGGAGTACACTTCTAGAAGGTTCATAAATTAGTGTTAGTTATTGACCTTTGTAATTAGCTGTTAGCTAGTTATTGGTTAGAAGTTAGTTTACAGTGTCTTTAAATACTCAGGTGTACAACTCATTATTAGTTAGATGATTTGGGATCGAGAGGATTTTGACCAAGGGTTCATTTGGGTCATACAAGGCAAGTTTTTATCGATGTTTTGTGCTCAATAAAGTTAATTAATACTAGTATTAACATTGAAACATCCTTTAGTTTGCTAAATTTTATTAAATCAACCAAAAACACCAAAAGAGAGATTTTCTAGGATTTGCTTACAAAGATAATTTTTACTACATGAACCTTATTTATGAAGTATAAGTGAGTGTTTTAATATTATTTATGAGCTGAAAAAGTAGTTAGAAGGGTGGAATAGATGAACCCTACTATCCTAGTTTTGACATTGAAAAGTTTATTAATAGGGAAGATGAATAGTATTGGACTTGTATGAACGATATAGTTTTGAACTTCTAATGAAATAGCTAGATTCCATAATACATTTAATAGATGAATTGGAGTTAAAATTCAAGGATTGATATCAAATGGTGAAATAAGAATTTTTGTGAAAGTCATGTGAAGTTGGACCTAAGTGCTACGTACTTAGTTGGTATTGTTGTGAAGCGTTATTGATATATGAACTCATATATCACTACTAAAAAACGGTCAATTTCAGACCGAAATATTCCGACCGGAAAAAGTAATCGCAAATTTCCGACGAAATCGGTCGGAAATTGCATAAAAATATATTTTTTAATTTTTAATAATAATTACAACTGATAGATATTCTGTCTATATCCGTCGTAAACGTTGGCGGAAAATACCGCATAACTGTTAGCGACCAATTCGGTCGGAATTTTTTATTAAAACGAGGTTCGACTATTTGACTTATTTTTCGACCGAATCGGTCGGAATATAATTTTAAAACCCCCCGACCCCTTTCTTTTTTCTTTCCCTATTTTTTTCCTTCTCTCTTCTCTCTTCTCTCTCTCTCACACTCAAACCTTCCCTCTCCCTCCCCCCACCCAACCCACCACTGCCATCACCAGTGCCACTCACTGGCGACGCCGCCTCGCTGCAGCTCCGTCGACGACCCTCCACTGCCAGAAATTGATGAGAAAATATTGGCATGATCTATCTGATGGTGAGGATGAACAAACTGAATATGATGTGTAGTAGTTTAGGTGTGGTGTTTTGGTGGATTGGTAAACTTGATTGTGAGAGACAACTTTATGTTTTGTTTTTAAACTTGAATGTGGGCTACTATTTGGATGTTTTTATGTCCAAAATTGGTAGGTTTAATGGTTGATATTGTTGGTTTAGGTTGTGTTAATGGTTGGTATTGTTGGTTTAGATTATGTTAATAGTTGATATTGTTGGTATAGATTGTGTTAATGGTTAGTATTGTTGGTTTAGATTGTGTTAGTGGTTGATTGGTTGTTGGCATTATTGTATTGTAATAGTTTGACAGGTGGTGTAGCTCCAAATTGGCCAGAATGCTGCCTTGTTTTATAGAAAATTCCGACTGATTTCCGACGGAAACAGTTGGACAACTGCCCACATTTTGCCAAAAATTCCCAGATTTCCGATCGATTCGGTTGGAAATTTAAAAGTTTTCGACGGATTCCGTCGAAAATTAAATAAAATTTATTTTTTAAATATTAATTTTTGACTGATTCGGTCGTAAATTCTATATTTATATTATTTAATTTTAATAAATAGTTATTTTATTTATATTATTAGGACTGATTCGGTCGGTAAATTCCGACCACTTTGGTCGGAAATTTAAAAATATTTGGCCGTCTGACCATTCGAACGTTCCGACTACTTTGGTCGGAAATCACCGACGGATTTGATCGAAAATTATTTTCCGACCGACCAATTTTGGTCAGAAAGTAGTCGGAAATTTATTATTTCCGACCGATTTCCGACCATTTTGGTGGTAAAAAATCTGCCATTTTCCACATATATGTAGATATCCCCTTTGTGACGACGTCCGAGCTTTTTAAATAAATTGGTTCATAATAGTACTATTTCAGAGCTTGGACTTGAGGGGTAAGTTTATTAGACTTACTCTTCTTGTGATTTTCTCTAAAGCATGATTTGAGTCAATATGTGAGTTGTTCGTAGATGTACATTCGTACTTATGGGGAGAAGCGGTAAGGATGTCACCATGCGTCACAAGCGCTAAATTAACATACTAACATAAATTTCTTATCAGTAGAAGTACTTTATATTTTCTAGTACCCTAAAACTATCAGTCTCCTATCAAACATATCGAACATATAGTAAACATACTAACATAATTGAAACTTAATTCCAACGAATTCTAAGAAGAGATATGAAAAGTATTTTCCTTTAGGCAGATAATGGGGAAGTATTGAGATGATCTTAGCAGTGCATACCCCAATTATGGTGCAGTTTCAAGATTGAGTTCAAGTACCCAAAGCATTTCTCATCGTGCTGATGGTAAATCAAGGCAGCTGCAGTAGTGGCTGGTGAATCAAAGAGCGACCCGTTGTGTCTCTGACGAAGCATCATCTCTTTCCAATGACATAATTCACCAAGCCCTTCAGCAAAATATTCTACATTTGCCATATTCCCCTCGATTTCATTTTTTAGGGCTCTAATGGTTAAAAAATGGCCCAACAAAGATGAGTTTACAGATGTAAGATATCATTAGTATGGTGTAATTAAGTTGAAGCTAGAGTATCAAAATCTAGTATTCCTTTCGTATCAATTTATGTGAATCTATTTCCTTTTTAGTCTGTGCCAAAAAGAATGACCTATTTTTATTTTTGGAAACAATTTATCTTTATACAATGATTTATAGCTGCACAAAATATATGTGCCTCATTTTATACCACAAGTTCAAAAATCTTCATTTTTTTCTTAAATTTTGTGCCCAGTCAAATAGGTTCACATAAATTGAAACCTTGAAAGTAAATACTAAGTCAAATTGTCGTATCATCTCTCTCTGTCTCTTTAATTTGTTATGTTAGCATTTGGAAGGAGTGGGTGTTGCAGTCATGTTTAAATTAAAAATGAAGTTTTGCACTCTACAAATTTAAAACTATTTTTTTTTTTGCTTTATCATTCTTCAGAATGACATTTTCCCAAGAGACTTACTCCATAAAGTTAGGAGTTTTATAAGTCAATTTACAAATCTGCATACGAATTCGTGGAGAGGGCAAATTCTATATTCCTTTGTTCCATTTTATATTACTTATTTTTTTAATGTCTTTTCACAAAAGAAGGATCCCATTCTTTATTTGATAACTTTTTTGTAAACTTTTAATTGATCCTTTTTATAATCAAATAAATGCTATGTCATGTGTAAGTCTCAGAAGTACTAGCGCACTTTAGACATGTGGCAAAAGTCATTCAATCTTTCTTTAAGTTCAGTACCTAGTCAAACACCGTCATATAATTATTTGTGTGATCGATTAAAGGTGAGGCAAATGACGTTAGTGCTTTTGGTCTCAATAGGCAAAAAATTACAGTTATTATATACCCCCACGGGGGACTTTATGTAGTAAAATTTGAATTATTATGGAGTTTGAAATAAATGAACACTTTTGAAATTTATGGTAAAAAAAATCATAGACATTTGTGAGGGTATACAAATTTCTCATTAAGAATAAAAATGAGAAGTTTAATCTTCTCAAATTTAGAAAGTCACTATTCTTTATAAAATTAACTAAAAACAAAATGTTGCCGCATAAATTGAAACAAAGGAAATAACTATCACTTATAAGTTATTTCAAAATTTATGTTAGCTTTTTACTGTTTGGACGGATGAGTAGATGTGTAAACTTCTTTCTTCCAAAAGATTATTAACTACTAGTAGTACATTTACCTCTCCTACCCTTTATGATATTTCCTTTCATGCATATATCCATTCATTTTTCCTATTTCTAGCCATTTATCTTTCCAATTTCAACAAAGTGTTTTTGATATTTCTCTTTGTCATGTTTGATTATTGATCTATAGATATAAAAAATATGTCCTTTTTCTTATTAATATATGAATCGAATGAGATTGCGCTCAGGCATTTTATTAAGATTTAGCTTCAGACCACTAATATTGTTGAACTTCCCCTACAATTGTTTTATACATTAGGGGTTTTTGCGCAAGGCTGCAAAACTAATAATTTTCATAATATGTAAAATGACCATTTAATAAAGAAGCATACCTTTCAATTGTTAATTCACGTTCGCAGAGCATCATATTTACAAGGTTAGGATCCAAAGGTAGATCCAAATTAAGTTTCTCTGCATAGTTGATCATGCAGGGAAATATAATTTCAAATCCTAAAGGTGAAATCTGATCCTTGTTATCGACTGCCCAACCATGCGTTTCAATAAAGCCAAGGCCTAAAAGAAAAATGAAGGAACTGTTCAAGTAATTAACGGTGTTTTAAAAGGCGTGGGCGTAAGGCGAGACATTTTAATTTATATATGCCTCAGCAAGGCGTAAGCCCCGAGGCACGGGGCGTAAGCCCCATATGTATTTAATTTTTAATATTTTATAAAATAATATAATGACAGTAAATATTTATAAACAGGTAAAATTACATAAAAATTGAAGTAAAATATAAATATGTGAAATATATATGCTCTATCCTCACAAAAAACTAGTCAAACAATCTATTATACGCTACTTACAAGCAATGTTTTAAAAGGCGGGGGCGTGAGACGGGGCATTTTACTTGATATGGGGTGATGCGTAAGCCCTTGGATCTTTAAAAAATTTAATATTTAAATTAATAAGATAACATAATAACACAAAAAATATAAAATATTAATTAAAAGTTAAAAAATTTAAAACAATTAAAGGAACTCATAGAAAAAAAATATCTAGCATGATTCTTAAGTTTAACTCATGCATACAAATCACGTATAATGTCTTTAACTTTCAAATAATTAAAAACTTATAATTTCTTTAAAAACATGATCAAACTCCACATTTTACCTTCCTCAAAGTAAATAATTAATAAAATCTTATTAGTACGATAATTAAAATATTACACCTTCATGAATAAATACAAAGTAGTTTAAGATATCAAATTAATAAAAGTGTATAACAAGGAGGGACAAATGAACTAAGACATGACCAATAACAAGTGAAGATATAAATTCGCAATACTATGTCTCATTATTAGAGTTATGCTCAATCTTCATATTTCTATCGATGAATAGAACCTTTATCATTAATTTGTTAAATAATATTGAAGGTCAATGATATTAATTAGGAAATTCGACACCTGATTTGCGTTAGAACTGTTAGGCGAGCCTCGAGCATTGGGCGTTAGGCGTGTTTAGGGCGCACGGTTGGACGCTTGAGGCGTAAGCCTCACAGAACTAAGCCCCATACATGAGCCACATGGCGTTTTGCAAGTGCCCCGCCCAGGGGCGAGCCCCAAGCGAGTCCCAAAAATATCTTTTAAAACACTGGTAATTAATAATACTACAAAATGTAAACTCCTTTGCTCACTCTTTCCTGAACCATGTCAATAGCATTACTTGTTTTTGCACATCGTCTAGATACTTGACAATTATAACATGCAAGATGGTAACTAAACATTTTATTCTGCTTAGTGTTCACACACTAATGAATGCAAGATATGCATCTTTTATTCATATATTATACTCTATTATTATTTAACCATATGGTTAAGTGATATACACGCATTCTGTTTCTCTCTTTAATTTTTGTCCGCTAAGGTTAATGTTTTTTAATTGAAGCCATTCACCCTGCGCTATGCTGGCCCATGATGATGGGGTTCGGCATTAGCCCCTACCTTATATAGTAAAAACAAATTAATTAGTACACAGATGGGAGACGTAAAACCAAAACCTTCAAACAAGATACAGACAATCAAACTTCTTACTGTTGGTCTGTGACCTGTTACAAACGACCACCCTGAACGCTTGCTAATGGGGGATCAATTAGCTTACAAAATATATCTTTTATTCATATATTATTTAATCTTTGGAGCTAAGCTAGACTAAGATATATAACCGATTTGTAAACAATTAATATTTTAATATTCTGACACTACACAGAAAAAATTAATTCAAATGATGTAATTTCTTGAAGTCAGTTTCAAAATGAGTGATACCTTTGTATATTTGGATAAAATTTAACTTTAAATTTTTTGTTTTATAATCAAATAAATATCATTGCATATTTACGACCACAAATTCCAAAGAAATCGTTCTTCTAAACTCGGTGTCATTTACCTCTTTGGACTTGGTTATCTCCAATTCTCCATTTGCGAAGGGCAAGCAAAGATGCTAGAGTGGAAGAAAGGGAGTCTTTTACAAGCAATGGATGGCTAGGATTTAGGCCCCAAGATCCATCTTCTCTTTGATTTTCAAGAATCCAATCTAAGCACTGAGGAAAACATGGTTGGTTCATAGAATATCTTGAAGGGACCATAGCTACCCATGCTGTGTCATAGGAAGAAGGAGATAGCTCTATTTTTCCAAATGTTTCCCTTATTCTCTCCTTTGCCTCTTCCTGCAACCACCATTGCTTTATTAAGGGCATTTACACAAATGGCCTTTTCTAGGCCACTTTTTAAAATTCTGTCTCAGTTACTCCAGTTGGCTAAATTTGTATGCAAAAAGAAATAGCTTACCATTGATGAAGCAGTACTGTGGCTGCATCTTACTCTATATGGTCTGTGGCAAATTGCATCTTCTTCGAACAAGGAGACACAGAAAGTTTTTCAAAAAAGAGACTGAAATTAGTTATAAAAGAATTGAATGATACTTATCTTCTTGTAACGTATAGTAATAAAAATTGTGTGTCTTACTGCAGGTTACTGAACCTAATTTGATATTTCCCAGCTTATGATCAGGAAGTGGTATGATTTTGCTTCTCAGTCCAAGTATCATTCTAAACGGCAAACTCGGTTTTTTCTTTCTACTTTTTTTTTGGGGGGGGGGGGGGGGGGGGGAGGGGGTAGGGCAGAGAAATGTAGAGAGATATCGAGAGCACAAGAGTAGAATGGTATATCAATGTTGAACTATTTATAGTTTATGTGGCAATATTGTTTTAATCCATTAAAAAAATTACTTTCTAATTTATAAACAATTTAATTTAAACTTTTAATTTTATTTTTAATAATAAGATAAGATTTTGTAATAATACAAATGTTATATCTTTTTTAAGACTATAAGTGTCACAAGTTTCAAAAAGATCTTCCTTTCTTTTTTACATGAAATATTATGTATGTATTGTCACGGGTCCTACTAATACCATCACGTATATGGAAAAACTACTATACTCAAAATGGGCTGAAGTTCAGCCAAAATTCAATATATGGGTTAGAGAAAAACATTATGTTCATTTATTAGCCGATTTCATATTAAAACAATAATAAATGTGAACGGCTAGATTTTAGTGCTATGGAGAGCTATCGGTTGAAATCTTCTGTTTAATGACTAGACTAGGCTCTAGAGTAGCAATTAAACAAATTATACTATTTCCTTTACTTTTCTAAAAAGATCAGACCACCAAGTGTGGCGAAGGATTAGGCCTGATCCCTACTCATAAATTATTAATAACCAAAAAGGGAATATATTGAAGAGAGACAACAACAACAATCCAGTATAATCCAACTAGTCTAGAGACCCTCCCTCCCTCCAAGAACTCTCATCTTATTCTTGGGGTGACTCGAACTCACAACCTTTTGGTTGAAAGTGAAGCGTGCTTACCACTAGAGCAATCCTCTTGTCAAAAGAGACACTACATGCCTAATCTGCATATTTACGTACAAGATGATGATTCAAAAGGTTCAATCCTTGAAAAGCAGTAATTAACACATCAGAAACTATGCTAAGATTGAGCACATTCCTCTCCTTAATTACAATTTGGATGTGGTATAGTAATAGTTGAAATTTAAAAAAAAGTGCGATAGTTAAAAATATCTTTGTTTCCATCAAGGAACATGGTGGAATGGATAGGATCTTTCTACCCTTAACTAAAGGTCTTGGATTCGAGTCTTGAAAATAAAAAAACTCTTAATAAAATGCGCTTGGGCGAATTCTAATTAGTCAGAACTATTGTTATTAGATAAGGGAAGCACAAAAAATGAAAGATATGTATTACAGTATGCACATTGCATTCAGTGACAAATAGGTTTGGAGTAGCGTGAATCCTAATTAGTCGGGTGCGTAGATTTTGAATGCCAAAATCATAAGGAAAAGAAAAAGAAAATCATTATTCCAGTTTAAATATTGCATTCAATTATCAATATGTTTGGAGAGGACAATATGACATGCATATTGCAGGCAACTAAAACCATTTGCAATGAAGTAATGGATGATTTTTTGAAGTTGGAGGACATCGACTGGAATATACTCATTTACTCATTAGTACTGGTCCGGGCGAACAAAATGGTCAGTAACTTTTTCTTGTGGCAAATTGCTTTCTCCAAATTCTCTATACTTCACAAAGACAGTCTCCCAATTTTGGAGAAAAGGGGATGTAAGACTTTAATAAACTTCCCGATATTAAGACACAAAGATTTTGTGTAACGATCCAACCCCTTGTTTTGAGCATATATACTCCATTAGCTGATTTGAGACACTTTTATATTTTCTTATCATGCATTTGAACTTGCATGTGTGTTTGGTTTGAGCCCCGGAAGGCTCTGGATGAGTTCGATACCACTGCAAGTAACTAGTGAGCTTAAGAATTTCATACGTTGACTTTAAGCCTCGATTTGAGTAGTTATGCCGATTCATGTTTCGAGCCCTTGGATAAAAGGATATTTCGAATTAAGTCCATAATAAAAAATCTCGTTAATTAAACTATGCGGTCTCTGTTGTGCCTAAATAATTAAGAATTAAATGAAATCATGTTTCTTGGTGAAAAGGAAAAACCCAACAGGTTTAGAAAAAGATTTTAAACCCTAAACTTTGTGGCTTATAAAAGGTCTTATTCCATAAGGAGGCTGAAGATATTACTACATATTTTTCCGAGGAGAAATTCGCCTATGCGAATTTCGCCAATTCCGGGTATTATTCGGGTAATACAGTAGAAGACTGTGGAATTGGAGGATGATCTTGTGGACGATTTTTGTTTGCGCTTGGAATTTCTTTTTGATTGTTTTCACGCTTCAAGAGATACGTATCGATTTTGCGTTTGATTAAATTTATGCTTGTGTGTTGTCTTATCTCATGCAAGTGATCCTAAATATTTCCTGCTAAATTCAGACCTGTATTCCATCATAAAATAGCATGCTACTCTTAACGGGCAAAGTGAACCCATTTATTCTGAATTCTTTAATTTAGAATCAATCAAATCTCCCCAAGTAGGATTCGAACCTACGGCCAATCATTTAACAACCGACCGCTTTACCGTTGAGCTACTGAGGAACAAAGGAGATTCGATCTCATAGAGTTCAATTCCCGTTCCCAATCCATGACCAATCAAAATAGTATGTATAGATGGTATGAACTGCCTAAACAAGAATTCTTGAACGACAGACAACCAGTTCAGATATTCACGACCACCTACGCTGAATGTATCTTATTTGAGATATTCAATAAATTGATATTAAAATATAATAAATTTTGATTATCTTAGCATCCTAACTTTGTAAACGCACTAAGAAATTCACTTTTACATATTGTAACGAACCGACTTGTTATTTTAAGAATTAGCGTCTTGTTCAGTGGCTTAAGGTCTCGAGCAGCTTCGTAATATATGCTATGACTTGCATACAAGGTCGAGTTTGATTTTCGGAAGGTTCGGAATTAAATCGAGAGAACAATTCTTATTTTTGAAGCTTAAATGAAGAGTTAATCGGAGTTTGACTTTTGAAAAAATGACTCCGAAATGAAGTTTTGATGATTCCAATAGTTTCGTATGGTGATTTCAGACTTAGGCGTATGTACGGATTTGGATTTGGAAGCTCGTAGGTCAATTCAGCCCATTTTTGGCGAAATTGGAAAAATTAAAGTTTTAAAATATTTATAAGTTTGATCGAAGGTTGATTTTGTCAATAAGGGGTTCAAATTTCGATTCTGGAAATTGGAACAGCTCCATTATATCATTTATAAATTGTATACAAAATTTGAAGTCATTACGGATTGATTTGATACGTTTCAGCGCAGATTATAAAAGTTGGAAAATTTAAAAACTCATAATTCGATTCGAGGCGCAATTCATAATTTTAACGTTGTTTGACGTGGTTTGAGGCCTCGACTAAGTTCTTATTATATTTTGGGACATGTTGGTATATTTGGTTAAGGCCTCAAGGGTGTCGGGTGAATTTCGAATGGTTAATGGATCGATTTTTAGACTAAGGAAATGCTAGAATTTTTGGGTTGCTGGTTCTGGTGCGTCGCACCTGTGAATTTTGGTGCGTAGGTGCGTGTTCGCTCCTACGAGATTTCTGGTCACTTCTGCAATGTATGGGCAGTCCTGTTGCGTCGCTTATGCGGAAAGGGGAGTGCAGGTGCAGGATCGCTCCTATGAAATATTGATCGCAGATGCGATGTGATGCTCCAGCTTTGTCTTCCACTTCTGCGGTATTATTGCCTCTTCTGCGAAAGCGCATATGCGAAAAATGCCATGCAGATGCGCAATCTTTGCAGGAAAGTTAAGGTCACAAATGCGATGTTTGGCTCACAAAAGCGAGACCGCGGATGTGGCCTTTTTGCTCGCAAGTGCGAAACTTGACAGATTGTTAAGGGATCTAACTTGTCATTTTTCTCATTTCATTTTGACATTTTGGAGCTCGGTTTTGGGCGATTTTGGAGGCGTTGTTCACAACGTTGACTTGGGTAAGTGTTCTATATCCGAAAGTGATTATATTTCATAAATTCATGGTTATATTCATCATTTGTTTCATATTTAATTGAAGTAATTGAGAAAAATTATGAAATCTTCCGTAAATGAAAAATCTTCCGAAAATTCCAATAACGATTTGTTATTCGAATTTGATAAAATTGGTATGGTTGAACTTGTATCGGAATGAGTGTTCGAATTTCGTTAAAATTCTATCGGGTTGCGAGATGCGGGCCTCTAGTTAACTTTCGGGTTGACTTTTAATGTTAAGTTTTAAGTCGATGTTTTATTATCCGGAATTGTTACCGATTAATTTTAATGAAGTTATGAAACTAATTTGGCTAGATTTGAGCTGTTCGGAAGTCATTTAACGCAAGAAGGCTATTTTGGAATATCAGCCTAACTTCAAAAAGGTAAGTATCTTGCCTAACCTTGTGGTGGGGAATTACCCCTTAGGCATTGAGTCTTATGTAGAAATTGAGTGATTGAAAGCCGTGTACGCGAGGTGACGAGTATGTACTCGGTTTATATATGCAAATTATATCGATTAAAATCGTAGACACCCTTATGTATTAAATTAGAAATTGTTGGAACTTATTAAATCCTTTATTTGTCATGCCTCATTCCTTGTTTGCCGAGTTTGTTTTTATATGATAATTTAGTGTGATTGTCACTTGACTTTTATGTAGATTCTGTGTTCTGTTGAGTTGCCATTTCGTGGAAATAATTTCATTAAGAAATTTTTATCTGTAAATAATTAATTAATTAAATTTGAAAGAGGTATTAATCTAATTACCAAGAATATGGATTAAAGAAGGTGTTGTTCTTGTTGTGTTACTTTACCATCCTTGTTGTTGTTTTTGCGATTTTATATATATTGTGTTGAGCCGTGAGTTATCTGTTGTGAAATTAATTGATTTCGTTGTACATTTGGAAAGGTTGTGGCTTACGAGCAATTTGTAAATATGAGTTAATTATACTGTGTTGTTGTGATAATATTCTATGTGACTTGTTGTGTTATTTGGGTTACTGTTATGCGGCGTATAAGAGTGGCATTCTACTGTTGACATTATGTGGGCATAAGGGTGGTATTTCACTGTTGTTATGTGCGTTGGGATATTATCTGGGCAGAGTGATAAGGGATGTTATTAAATGGAGCGATAAGGGAGGTGATTATATGAGTGATATGGGTGGCTATAGGATAGATAAGGTTGGCTATAAAAATAAATACAAGAAAAAATACAACATCACATGAAAATCACTAGTACAATAACCCCACGTCATCATATAAAAATTACCAACACAATAACCCCACATCATCACATATAATCTCTGACAGTAGCCACCATTATCTCTCGTATAGCCACCCTTATCACTCATTTAATAGCCTCTCTTATCTCTCCTCCCTGACAATATCAATAGCCACCCTTATCGCTCATATAGCCACCCTTATCACTCATATAATAACCTCTCTTATCCCTGTGCCCTAATAATATTAATAGCCTCTCTTTGAAAGACGTATATTTGAGGGACTTGATTAATTGGTTGTACTTGTGTTCCTTATTTGTTTGAGCAATATTTACGGTGTTCTTGTGGCCTGGTTGTTCATATTACGGATTGATCCTCGTTGTCATTACAACTATTTATTTTCTATTATTTCTGTATACTGCTATATTGCACATGTTACTAGACTAGTGAGTGTCTTGATTGTACCTCGTCATTACTCACTACAAGAAAAGTAGGTGGGAAAAGGGAATTTCATGACATTTATGAAAAAGAGTTGCAAAAATAAGGACATTTAATAAAAACTGTCACAATTATAGTGATATTTATTCCAAGTGTCATATTATTTGTCGGTAATTAGCAACATTTACAACACATGTTAGAAATTTCGCTCTATTGTTTTCGGTAATTGAACGAAAATTTTAGTATTTTATCTTTCCCTCCCATTTTTCCCACAATAATCACTCATTCCCTCCCATAAGTGAAACTTTTAGACATAAATGAATAACGCAAAAAGCCCTCATCTGTGGAAGTTTAGGACCTGTCGTCGCCTCTGCCCAACTTATTTTTCTCTCACCATCACCGGCAACCATTCCAGGCAACCCAACTCATATGTCTCTCTTTCTCTTTCTCTTTCTCTTTCTCTTTCTCTTTATATATATATATATATATATATATATATATATATATATATAAAATGCCTATCTCTTTTCTGAATTTTGGGTTTTCTATTTGAATATGAGACTTATGTTTCTATGAAGGATTTCCACCCTTGTAAATTTTTATCTTTATAAAATAAGATTCGAGAACAAGTTTTTTGAGTATCGTCATCGCTAATTGACGTCTTGTTTGCTATTTTTTATGTTGTTTTTGAACATTTTGCCAATTAATATTACTTCAGTTTTGAGTTTTAGGTGGAGCATTAGGGTTTTCTAGGAAAAGTTGTAATCGATATATTTTCCACCTTTATGCTTGTGAACTGATTCTATGACGCAAGACAGTTTTAGGAACTACCTTCGTTTCTGCCGAACTCTATTTTTAGTTTTTAATTTAGACTTTGTATATGCTAAGTACACTACAACACTTCGCTAATATGACATGTTGGATACTGAGAAGAGTAATTTTAGCACTGTATTTTTAAATTGGATGGTCGAGTTCGAGTTCTATTTAGAGGATTGCTTTTCGACCTGCTTTGGAATGAGATAGTAGATTCATGTGAATGTTGATCTACGGGTTCTGGCTATTAAACTCTGTTTCATTGCGATTTCAGGTAGCCCAATGTTTTATTGGGATTTCAAGTAGTTCCAATTTATGGTTCAGTTAAGAAGATTATTCTTAGCCTCTTTTGCGTAGCACGACACGTTTGGCCTTCTAGTCAGGTTGGATTCATAATTCTTTCAGATTTTATTTACATCTTATTTTTAAGTTTGCACTTTGATTTGTGTATTATAGGCCATTATTCTTATCTAGCATGAGATGGAAAGAGCTGATGAATTGTTTATTTGAACATTCAGTCGAGGTAACATTCATTGTCTAATAGGTAAAATGTGTGCTCTAGCATATCATCTTCTTAATATACTCTTGCTAAAATGGTCCTGAGCTAATTTAATGAATATATTTAGCATAAATATGAATTTGCAGCCAAGAAAACTGTCATAAATTACTTTCAGAATTTGATAGCGATTGTTATTTAACTCTCTTCCCTGACAGAGAAAGAGACATAAAATTATGGCAAAAGATAGAATTCTTCTCCATAAAACAACACCTACAAGGTATTTCTTCTTTCCTTATTCTTTGTATGTGATTTTCGAGCATTGGACAACAAGTTTGGTTAAGCATCATTGGTTGTTTCAAGTCTCTATAGTCATATATGTGGATTTTTCTTCGTGTGGCATTCATTTGGTTAAATACTTTTGTGTTATCTTTATTTCTGCTCAATAATTCATATCATTTTTCCCGTATTAACTCTCGACTCTAAACTCAATTTGTATATACAAGGGAGGCCTTTCCTTAGAGTGCAAGAGTAGTGATATATAACTAGTTACTGGATTCAAGTTCTATTTTTTCTTTATGTTGTTATCCATTTTAAATGTTCGAGAAAGAACTGGGATTGATATTGTTAAGTAGCAATTTATTCTACTTAGGAACAATTGTTAGCATTTTTAATTTACTGAAAGAATTTATTTCTTTAGGATCAACTTGTAAATTCTACTTTTTTGGGGAAGTCTAATCTCTGAATTCTAGTGCTTGATGTTTTTCTAATGTAGCTTGATAACCAAATCTAAATTTTGAATAGTCTAATATTTTTTGTCAGGTTAACATAATCAAGAACCGCAAACAATGGAGCTGGCACGAAGAAAAAGAAGACGGGTAAATTTTGAAAAAGATAAATGCACTCTTCTTGTACTTTATTATATAGTTATAATTTTTTTATGTGGACTTCTTGTACAATATTTTTGGTGGATGTGAGATCAATTACTAGCAAGGGAATGCTCGACTTTTGGAAAGATGCATCCATAAAGCTTTATTGCATAATTTATGCTGGAAGTTAAGGGAATTAGCTCCAATTAGGAGTGATCTTAACATAGGTGTATGCTGGATTCACTGTCTTTTATGATTTAATTAGTTTTTAGATTTGTCTTTTCTGATTTAGTTAGTAATGGAGAGATGATTTAATTTGACGTCATCAAAATTGTAAGGAGTACGCTTATTCGATCATCACTTTATTCTTTTGATACAATAATAAAAGTTATTTTCTTTAGATATATTTTGTATTTGTTACATTAATATGGTGTTTCATATTTATGAAATTGCAGACTTGATAAAAATATTTATGTCACTATGAAAGTATTAACATTAACCTAAATGTTGAAATTTTTGATACGATATTTCCCAAAAGTTATAAATAAATGCCGTGAATCATTTATTGACATTTTAATATAAATGTCGGAAATATGATTGTGATATTTTATAAAGGCTATAAATACATGTCGTAAATCTTTTACCAACATTGGGTTAAATGTTATAAATTTCAAGTGACAATTTTATAAATGTCGCAAATCTCTTACCGACATTAACATAAATGTCGGAAAATTCTCGATCCCAAAATTTACGACATTTAGTACAAATGTAAATTAAATGTCGGTAAATGAATTAACGACATTTAAGTGACCTAATATGACATTTATATAATGTCGTCGTATCCTCATTTTCTTGTAGTGACTCTACCGAGGTTAGTCTTGATAGTTACTGGGTACCGACTGTGGTGTACTCATACTATATTTTTGCACATTTTTGTGCAGAGCCAGGTATTAGATATATCGGATTCGGACAGAGATTAGAGTGTGATCGCAAGGATTCAAGGTAAGGCTGCTTGGTCGTCGCAGTCCCTTGGAGTCTTTCCATTTTATTGTACTTTCAACTCTTATTCGAAAAGTATTGTATATTCGATCCTTGAGATCATTGTATATGGTTAGAGTTCGTGACTTAGTATTGTAAGTCTTGGGAGGTGGTTATATTTGTTTTCTGCTTTTGGTTTCGACACATGGAATTAAATTATATGTTTCAAAAACAAAATGGCTCAAAATGTAATTGTAATCGGCTTACCTAGTTTTAGAGACTAAGTGTCACCACGACGCCTTTGGTGGAATTTTGGGTCGTGACACATGTTACAAGAGATGTATCAAACTGATAGTTATAATTACAAAGTATAATAAACTAAAGAGAAAACACCATATGTTATTTCAAAATTACTGTCAGCTACAATAAAATATTACTGGACTTGCTGAAAAAGCAACTTGGATATGTGAAAGTTGATTATTTCCTCACTAACGTGTGCATTGTAATATGAAGTCTTAGCAACTACAAAAAATATTTGCTTAATGTCTTGGTTACCAAATACTAACTTTACAAGAGCTTGCATGTCGAATTAAATGTTGGTGGTCTTTGAGCTGCAAGTCACCTAACATTTTTTTAGATTTAAATAGAGGAATTAGGATAGAAATAAAAAGAATTGTTCAATTTCACAGATTTAATGTGCCCAAATCATAAAACTAATTTTTGAAATGAAAAAATAACTCAATCGTGCTTATGTATCACAAAAACTAAAAAAATGCATACGAAATCTGGTCCCATAAAAAATAAGTAGGCTGCGCACTTCAGCACACCTTTAATATCAATGTCGCACCGTCTCATATTTTTATAAAAACCATTTTCCAATCCAACCTAAAACCCGTTGTCTCACACCATGAGACACATCACGACTTCTTTAAATGGGTTAGAAAATGTTTTATTTTTCTTTTTATTTTTTAAATGTTGTATTGATAGATATTATGTAAGGTGAATTTCTGAAGTAACAACTACTTATGTTTTCAAGATTGAATTTAGTATAATATTTCTGGTATTTTTTTATTTTTTATTGATACATTGACATAGGGTGTGTTTGGTATGAAGGAAAATGACTCACCAGAAATATTTTCCTGAAAATATATTTCTCAAAAATTAAGTGGTTTTCTTATATATTTTCTGATGTTTGGTAAGTAAGCAGAACATATAATCCAAGCAAATATTATAGACGTAGGAGGAGGTGATGGGGTGGCATGGGGGAGAGAGGGCATCCCATAGGTAGGGGTGGAGTTGAGGG